>ML811080.1:5388-19217 GCA_009831015.1 Picea engelmannii
GGACAAATCTGGCTGAGAAGAAAAAGTGGGTCCTCCAGGACCATGCTCAGGTCGCTCCTGCTCTCGGTACTCCATGTCTAGGACCATGTGGGCCTCGAGACATGATCTCCTAGTTATCCCTAATATCGGGGATAACAGGAGGCCTTGGCATGGATCTATTGGAACTCATGGTTGTGCGAAGCCATGAGTCTTATGTAAGGGTGATTGCAATTTGTGCGGCCTAGTCCAGTCCATATCATGCACACCTATGTTTTCCCACATGGTTATTTTCTATTGAGTTTGTAGGCATCCCTTGGCCATGGTGCTTTATCATTTTTGTTCTCAACATGGCAATCTCACGAAGTTTTCATCATTGCATGTCTTTTGAGGCAATTCACAGATCCCAAGGCAATAGGTCTGCGGAGGCAAAAATACAACATGAGTTCATAATGATCAGAAAATTTTTATGAGCAAAACCCATATTGCACATTTTTTATTGATGAAATATTAAGGGAGATAATGCCTCCCAAAGCAAAATCACCCCATCCTTCTAATAAAATTGTTGGGCACTTATCCCAAGTCAAATGGTCACGGAAGTGGAACGTTGGAGTCTACTAGCCTTCGGAGAATTTTTAGAAAGTCAAAGATGCTCTTCTCCCCAAGCAAAATAATTTATTTAGTCACTAAATGACCAAATCATCCCCTTTGGGACAAATTGTAATTCCACATTTATGGATTTGAATGGTCAAACTAGTCGTTGGAGTAAAGAAAGGTCAATGTAGACAAATTATAATTGTTCTAGCTCATTCTTCAAAGGGATTTTATCCCATTTTTATCATGGAGTTATCTAATAAAAATATATATTCTTGGGTTTAGCCTCCAACCAATTATGGATGAGCAAATCAAGCAAATTATTATTTTATGAGGGAGATAGAAATTAGTCATTACAATAAAAACTATATAAGGCTTGCCCCTCCTCTATTTTTTGTTGTTGAAACTTTGTGAGATCATAAAGTCATATTTTGGAACTCAATTCTCTTGTGTCACTGTACATTGTCTACTATGGTACTTGTTTTCTTGGCAAAGGATTATTTTAATTGTGCTTTGGCAGGGGTTTCTTAGGAGAATTGCAAGAGTTGACTGTTATCCCCACTTTTCAGGGATAACTAGGAGATCATATCTCGAGGCCCACAGGTCCTAGACATGGAGTACCGAGAGCAAGATTGACCTGAGCATGGCCCTGGAGGGCCCACCCTTTTCTTCTTCCATCGTCTTTATCTTGTCAACAGCAGCAGCATCCATCACCATCAGTTTGGTCCTATATCAAAAGAGGTTCTTGCCTCATGAGGTAATTAGTCCAGGTATCATGGTATGTGTCACATTTGATCATTAAAACCTTTAAATGTATGCATCTGATTCCTTTTATTTCTAACGACTACTTGGATCTTACATTTGCCCACTTGACCATGTTTGTGGGGATTGACAGGGTGCCCTAGCAAGCCTGTATCTGTAGGTTTTGGTTTGCCACTGGGGGATTTCTGAAAAGCCATCGTCCGCTCCCATCATAGCACCACTTTTTCATCTTACTTCCCGCTCACTTATCCCTTTCCCCTTGTTCGGGCATTGGGTTGACCTATTTTCATGATTGCACCTTATCTCGTGGGACGAAGGGGATAAAGGCCCAGAAGGTAAAACTAAGTTGGTAAAAGATAAAAGCCTAAGAATAAAACCTCGAGATGCTTCGCCCAGGGATCCCCAATAAAGCAATAAAAGGCTTCTCAACAAGAAACTAGAGGGACCCGGAAGAAAATAATAAAACAAGACCTAGTCAAAGGATAGGGGGTCTCATCACGAACCAGCCTATTAGGTCCATGGGTACCTAGCAGTATGACATTGCCACCAGCTGGTTACCACGCCATGGTAGTGACTCTTGGCTGCATGGCCAAGGGAAAGGGGGTCTCATCACGAGCCAACCTTTTAATTTCTGTGAAAGTACTTGTGGGTAACGCTGCCACCACTGGTCACCACACAAGGGCAGTGTCCCCTGATTAGCTCCTGAACAAAAAGAAAAAGAAAAGCAATAAAAGAATAAAGGCAAGAATGGGCTTGGAAAGAGTGCATCTATGACAGGCACAGCTCGCCTTCTACAAAGGCACCCACAGATAACACATTGCATCCTTGGCCCTCACTGCACCCACATGCTTGGACTTCCCTTAACCACATCACCCACTCACATGGTTTTGATGAGGTTTTCTTCTGGGAACTCACCTTTTCCGATGGACACTAGCCCGATATAACGTTTTGTCTTTTCCTCTAGATTTGTATAGCAGGCTTGTGTAATGTCTTTGAGCTATTGACAGATGTATTAGGGATTTTATGCATATGTTTAATAATATTAATGATGAGATGTGATTGACATTGCTATGATCCCTGTGACTGATGAGCCCATGGAGGGCATAGATTTTGATGTTCAGGACCATGCCGGATGAACAGGGACCATTTGGACCGGTACACATAGGGAGATGATGAGTTCGGACCTCCATGGGGCTGAAGAGCCCACCAGATGGATGTTGAGACCCCATCAGGGGGCAGAGACAGGGCAGAGGATGATCAGAGACTTTGCACCAAAGAAGAAGAGAACGTTCCACCAGAGGCACCCCGGCACTACTTGGTCTAGGGGGATTGACCCACTTTCAGAGGGACGTTGGCTCTAGATGGCCCAGGACGTCACCAGGAGGCTTATGACGTCATCATGAGCATGTTGGCAGATGGACAGGGCAGTTGGCACGTGTGGCAGCTTGGACGAGCCCAATGAGGGTTAATGTCTTGCTTTACGAGGCTACATTTGCCCTGACATGGGCTAACGTCACCCTAGGAAGGGGTGACGTCTTACCTTTTGCTTGATTAGGGTTTTAGTATAGCATTTAATGTAAAAACAGTATGATTTTGACATTATTGCCTTGTCGGCCTTTTTATGACCTAAAAAGTAAATTAGGTCATTGATACAGTATATATTGAGGATTTTGATCCTCATTTTATCATCATAACTCAGTCACTCCATAAGGAGGACTGAAATTTGCGCCCTCTCTTGGGTATTTGGCTGGATTAAGTGATGCGCACTTGTTGAAGGAAGAGATTTTTGGCATTTATGGTGTTTCTCTTGAAGGAAGGTGTTACAACTAGGGTTTGCATGGTTATTTCTTGATGATTTGTAAGTATTTTTCTGCAAAACTTCTTGAATGAATGGTTGTAGTTTAATTTCTTGCATTTGTTTATAAATATTGTTGAATCAAAACCCTAGGGGACAAGCACACAAGTAGGTCATTGTCTCATGTCCCCTGATAGAGAAACCTTAAGCCATTGTTGAGGAAAGGAGGAGCCTAGCCTTAGCTACACTCCTATTTCCTCTTCCTCTTTGCTAGCCGTACTATTTTGATGCCAGAAAGAGTGAGACGTCCCTGGCCTAGGTCTACTACACTAGGGTCGTGCTCTTTCTAGGGTTTGCTGAAAGGCCTTGCTTTAGCAACACCTCACCTCATCAAACCCTCTTGTTTTGGTTATATTTTTCTTATTGAGTTGGCCGTCTGCCGAGAAGGAGAGAGAACGAGGCCTTGATTTAGCAACACCGGAGTGAGCCTCTCTCCCCTAGGGTTCTGATTTTGAGGCCCTGCTTTAACAGCACCCCAAAACGTTTCCCTCCAGTCCTTAAAATCTTTCCTCCTTCAACCTTTGTGTCCTTCACTTATGACTCCATTAAACCCTAAGGCACTAATCTGAAAGTCCTCTAACGTTGAAGTGAAGCTGATCAAACAACTCTCTAAATTCTTTGAATTTCAAAACCTAGCCTACTAACCCTAAGTTGTTGACGTCCTCATTGGTTATTTCATCTTTAAAGCAACAACGTTTTGTTTTAAGAGCAATAGAATGATGGTTTAGGCATTAATTGAATAAGGTGTTGATTGGTTACATTGAATGCTACATTGTTCCAATATTTATTGGTGAAGTGTTGTATCATTTCATTTGTTATTGATAAACATTGACTTCGTCAACATTTATTGCTAATTGCTTATATATATCAGATAGTCTTATGAAGCACTAACCCATTGAAATATAGCTTGCATATATCCATTTGTCGTTGTCTTGTTCCAGGCAGGTGTTCTTCTTTGGGGGTTTTACTTCTTAAATTGGCCTTTGGTCGGACTATCTGTTTGGGTGGTGACTTATGAAGGGGGAAAACCTTATCTTGGTCTTATTAGCCTTTTGCCTCTTTAAAACCCCAGGTCACCGGGGACGTCTCCCCTGGGCCTAACCTCTCCCTAAAGAGAAAGAACCATCCCATTGTGGTGACATTGGGAGGGACTGGTTCCTATTACGCCAGTTTGGCCCTCTATCTCATAGCTTTTATCCTAGCTACAAACTGTGCGATAACATTTTGGCGCCGCTACCGGGGAACACTGAGTCAAACCTTCCTCAGACGATAACTTTTCGGTAAGCCTTGCCTCAGAGACTCTTTTCTTACAAGCTTACCTGGCGACTCCACTAGGGTGTTTTCCCTTTTCTTTGGTAGTTTCAAGTAAACTATCTGGCGACTCCACAAACCAAAAAGAGGTTCAATAATCCTCCTTTATCTTTCAGAAGGAAGCCTCCCAAGAGCTCTCCTGTTGTAAAATCACTTTTCGGAAAGAGCGTTCCTTTGAAAACCATGTCTAGTTCAGGGACCACCACTACAGCGAACCCAACTAACAATCAAAGACAATGGCTACTCTTTTCAAACCACTAGACATGTCAGCCATACCAGGCTACCCTAGGCAAATGCCACCTAAGTATGAGAAGTGGTTGCCCAAATTCATTGGTACTGATGCAATCAATGCCGAAGAGCACATGAGCATCTTTTGGGCGTTTTTTCATCTTCATCCCATTAGTGATGATGCTGAAGATTTAGTCATGAAGTTGTTCTCTGCTACCCTCTATGATGCTTCAAGGCGTTGGTACCTAAGCCTTCCCGATGGTAGCATTAAAACCATGGACAGACTTGAAGAAGTCTTTCTCAAAAGATGGAGTATCAAAGAAGACCCTAACATGCTCCTCACCCGATTAAATAACCTTGCAAAATATGAAAATGAATCTATTTGGGAGTTCCATACTAGGTTTGAGACCTTGCTGCAAAGGATCCCTACAAGCCATCATCCAAAAGATGATTACCTCATCCACATCTACACCAAGTCTTTCAATGGCCAATTGGGGTATCTTCTCAGAGATAAAAACCCTCAATCCATTCAGGAAGCCCAAGAGATCGCTACTAAAATAGAGGGAAACCTCCTCTCATCCAAGATCGAGCCTTTCGCTAATCCAAGGGGAAAAATGGACACCAAGCCAAAATTAGTCCACAATACTGAACCCACTTCAGACCTTTGTGCCAATACAGCCAAGTTGCAAGCCTCTATGGATGGTATCATAAAAACTCAGGAACAAATGATGAGCAGGATAGTCAACTTGGGAAGATCCCAAACCCAAGCGCCCAAGGTCCCGTACAAAGGTCAATTTCAAAAGGAGAATCAAATCGATAAGCCAAAGAATGAGCAAGAAGTCCCAAACACCTTGGCCCCTACAAACGTTATGGATGAAAACCCTTGGTGCCTAGAATGCAGTGAAGCACATTGGGAGCATGAGTGTCCTTACAATAATAATGGCCATCAACAAGTGAATAACATGGACCACTTCATGGAACGTCCTCAAATAAATATCACTGACGCAAAGAATTAGGAAGCCGTGAAAGAAGCAGCCAGGTCAGCAAGGATGGCGGTAATAAACAACCTAGACCAGGAATCACGAGAGAAGCTAAAGAAACAAGAATTTCAAGTGTACAGAAGAAAGAAGTTGAACCAACCTACTGCTAACCAAACAAAGCCCCCACCTTTGGAAGTACTTCTTCCCAAGACATCCGAGGCTGGGAAGGTTCACCTGAACTTTGACTTTGACGGGGCACTATCTAAGATGCATGTAAACATTCCCCTAAGAGAAGCCATTAAGGTCCCATCTGTCAAGGAATGCTTTGACACTTTCTTTCAAGGATCGGATGAACCCATGGACCCCCCTATCATGCTACAAGCCGATCATTTCAAGGTTCAATACGGAGAAAACCCTCCCTTCTTCATGACTTTAATAATGAAAGACAAGAGCCTCAACAACTACATATTAGATACAATGGCAGGTGCCAACATAATGTCGTTCAAAGACATGCAAAAATTAGGGTTGAAAGTGGCACGCCCTTACAGAAATGTATGTGGTTTTGAATCTAAAGCCATCCCCACACATGGAGTGGTAGAGAATGTGGAAATTTTCCTTAAAGAACATCCTGAGAAAGTGATCCACATTGACATCGTGATAGTAGACGTCCCAAATGTGTGGGGGATGTTGTTGTCCAGGAAATTTGCATCAATGTTGGGCGGTACCCTTGAGATGGACCTCTCTTTTATAGAATTCCCTCTAAAAAACGAAACAATTGGCCGTCTCCTAAATGAGCCAGTGACTGAGACCCATGTGCAAGAAGTTAATCCCCCGGTCAAAAGTGATAAGGCACATGATAAGATCATACAAACCCTTCATGAATATTCTCTTGAAGATATGCCTTTCGCTACAGAGAAGGATTTTGATCAAATCAAATGGCCCAAAAGGGAAGAGTACCAACAACTCCTGGATGAATTTAAAAACAAAGAAATCGAGACTGTGAAGATGTTGAAAAGACCAGAGGATGACGTACAAATTCATTCGTCCCATGAAGAGGTATTTACAGCAAAAACCCACCCTCCTCCCTCTACACAGTACACCAGGGTTGTCCAAGGAACAACCAAGTATAAGATCAGGAAATAGAAGGAGGGAGACATAGTATGGATGTGAGACACCCAAAAGGGAGAGCCAACTAATGTCAAAGGAAGCATTCAATCGTGGCTCAGACCTTTCAAAGTTCGAAAAGAATCAGTTGATGACTCCTACTATTTATCCACTTTGGAAGGAAGAAGGCACCCATTACCGATCAGCAAGCACCTCCTCAAACCCCACCAGGGTGGGGGAACCTAACTTCATAGGTAAGTGCAGGTAAGTAGGCATTTTTGCATCCATGTATTATACCATTTGCATTGCATGTTAGTTTTTTCTATTGATTGTTTTCTTTCAGTCTATATATATATGTTGGGGTGGCATTACCACCCCAAATTTTGTTACTGATGCTTCTTTCGAGATCAAGCAGGTCTATAGGTTATGTCAGAGATGTTGGGATTCTCATGCACTCTACGGTGAGCACATGTCCCCGAGTTGGAGCCAGATGTTATCCCCACTTTTCAGGGATAACTAGGAGATCATGTCTCGAGGCCCACAGGTCCTAGACATGGAGTACCGAGAGCAAGATTGACCTGAGCATGGCCTTGGAGGGCCCACCCTTTTCTTCTTCCATCGTCTTTATCTTGTCAACAGCAGCAGCATCCATCACCATCAGTTTAGTCTTGTATCAAAAGAGGTTCTTGCTTCATGAGGTAATTAGTCCAGGTATCATGGTATGTGTCACATTTGATCATTAAAACCTTTAAATGTATGCATATGATTCCTTTTATTTCTAACGACTGCTTGGATCTTACATTTGCCCACTTGACCATGTTTGGGGGGATTGACAGGGTGACCTGGCAAGCATGTATCTGTAGGTTTTGGTTTGCCACTGGGGGATTTCTGAAAATCCATCATCCGCTCCCATCATAGCACCACTTTTCCATCTTACTTCCCGCTCACTTATCCCTTTCCCCTTGTCCGGGCATTGGGTTGACCTATTTTCAAGATTGCACCTTATCTCGTGGGAAGAAGGGGCTAAAGGCCCAGAAGGTAAAAGTAAGCTAGTAAAAGATAAAAGCCTAAGAATAAAACCTCGAGATGCTTCCCCCATGGATACACGAGAAAGCAATAAAAGGCTTCTCAGCAAGAAACTAGAGGGACCCGGAAGAAAATAATAAAACAAGACCTAGTTAGAGGATAGGGGCTCTCATCACGAGCCAGCCTATTAGATCCATGGGTACCTAGCAGTATGACATTGCCACCAGTTGGTTACCACGCCAGGGCAGTGACTCTTGGCTGCATGGCCAAGGGAAAGGGGGTCTCATCACGAGCCAGCCTTTTCATTTCTGTGAAAGTACTTGTGGGTAACGTTGCCACCACTAGTCACCACACCAGGGCAGTGTCCCCTGATTAGCTCTTGAACAAAAAGAAAAAGAAAAGCAATAAAAGAATAAAGGCAAGAATGGGCTTGGAAAGAGTGCATCTATGACAGGTACAACTCGCCTTCTACAAAGGCACCCACAGATAACACATTGCATCCTTGGCCCTCACTGCACCCACATGCTTGGACTTCCCTTAACCACATCACCCACTCACATGGTTTTGATGAGGTTTTCTTCTGGGAACTCACCTTTTCCGATGGACACTAGCCCGATAGAACGTTTTGTCTTTTCCTCCAGATTTGTATAGCAGGCTTGTGTAATGTCTTTGAGCTATTGACGATGTATTAGGGATTTTATGCATATGTTTAATAATATTAATGATGAGATGTGATTGACATTTCTATGATCCCTGTGACTGATGAGCCCATGGAGGGCATAGCTTTTGATGTGCAGGACCATGCCCGACAGACAAGTACCATTTGGACCGGTACACATGGGGAGATGATCAGTTCGGACCTCCATGGGGCTAAAGATCCCACCTAATGGATGTTGAGACCCCATCAGGAGGCAGAGACAGGGCAGACGATGATCAGAGACTTTGAAACAGAGAAGAAGAGAATGTTCCACCAGAGGCACCCCGACACTGCTTGGCCTAGGGGGATTGACCCACTTTCAGAGGGATGTTGGCTCTAGATGGCCTAGGACGTCACCAGGAGGCTTATGACGTCATCATGAGCATCTTGGCAGATGGACAAGGCAGTTGGCACGTGTGGCATCTTGGAGGAGCCCAATGAGGGTTAACGTCTTGCTTCAGGAGGCTACATTTGCCCTGATAGGGGCTAACGTCACCCTAGGAAGGGGTGACGTCTTACCTTTTGCTTGATTAGAGTTTTAGTCTAGCATTTAATGTAAAAACAATATAATTTTGATATTATGGCCTTGCCGACCTTTTTATGACCTAAAAAGTAAATTAGGTCATTGATACAGTATATATTGAGGATTTTGATCCTCATTTTATCATCATAACTCATTCACTCCATAAGGAGGACTGAAATTTACGCCCTCTCTTGGGTATTTGGCTGGATTAAGTGATGCGCACTTGTTGAGGGAAGAGATTTTTGGCATTTATGTTGTTTCTCTTAAAGGAAGGTGTTACAACTAGGGTTTGCATGGTTATTTCTTGATGATTTGTAAGTATTTTTCTGCAAAACTTCTTGAATGAATGGTTGTAGTTTAATTTCTTGCATTTGTTTATAAATATTGTTGAATCAAAACCCTAGGGGACAAGCACAAAAGTAGGTCATTATCTCATGTCCCCTGATAGAGAAACCTTAAGCCATTGTTGAGGAAAGAAGGAGCCTAGCCTTAGCTACACTCTTATTTCCTCTTCCTCTTTGCTAGTTGTACTATTTTGATGCCAGAAAGAGTGAGACGTCCCTGGCCTAGGTCTACTACACTAGGGCCGTGCTCTTTCAAGGGTTTGTTGAAAGGCCTTGCTTTAGCAACACCTCACCTCATCAAACCCTCTTGTTTTGGTTATATTTTTATTATTGAGTTAGTCGTCTACCGAGAAGGAGGAGAGAGCACGAGGCCTTGCTTTAGCAACACCGGAGTGAGCCTCTCTGTTCCCTAGGGTTCTGATTTTGAGGCCCTGCTTTAGCAGCCCCCGAAAACTTTTCCCTCTAGTCCTTGAAATCTTGCCTCCTTCAACCTTTGCATCCTTCACTTATGACTCCATTAAACCCTAAGGCACTTATCTGAAAGTCCTCTAACGTTGAGGTGAAGCTGATCAAACAACTCTCTAAATTCTTTGAATTTCAAAACCTAACCTTCTAACCCTAAGTTGTTGACATCATCATTGGTTATTTCATCTTTAAAGCAATAATGTTTTGTTTTAAGAGCAATTGAATGATGGTTTAGGCATTAATTGAATAAGGTGTTGATTGGTTACATTGAATGCTACATTGTTCCAATATTTATTGGTGAAGTGTTATATCTTTTCATTTGTTATTGATAAACATTGACTTCGTCAACATTTATTGCTAATTGCTTATATATATCAGATAGTCTTATGAAGCACTAACCCATTGAAATATAGCTTGCATATATTCGTTTGTTGTTGTCTTGTTCCAGGCAAGTGTTCTTCTTTGGGGGTTTTACTTCTTAAATTGGCCTTTGGCCGGACTATCTGTTTGGGTGGTGACTTGTGAAGAGGGAAAACCTTATCTTGCTCTTATTAGCCTTTTGCCTCTTCAAAACCCCAAGTCACCGGGGACGTCTCCCCTGGGCCTAACCTCCCTAAAGAGAAAGAACCATCACATTGTGGTGACATTGGGTGGGACTGGTTCCTGTTACGCCAGTTTGGCCCTCTATCTCATAGCTTTTATCCTAGCTACAAACTGTGCGATAACAGTGACCAATCAATCCATTGAGGGGCTACATAGTCACATGGAAGAAAGGAAATAGACTTTTGTCTCTTTCTTTGTTTGTGGATTCTTATTGAAACACACCCAAGTTGTTCGACCAACTTCTTTGGAAGTAGCTTCAACCAAGTGGTAGGTTATCACTTTGACCCTAGTTGATTGGTCGTCTTGGAGACCATCCATTAAGGAGCTCTCCTAGCAAATCCAAGGAGGAACCCATCTATTATTGAATTTCTAGCATTGGGAGTGATAGTCCTTTGAATCCAAACTCAATCAACTAGAAATCCATCCGGCCAATCTTGAACTTGCGAGGTCACAATCACACAAACTAAGAGACATCTAAAGGTAAAAAAAGGTAAAGGTAAATATCTCAATTTCTTCAACCATTTAATTAATAAATATTTTAAATCATCTCTTATTAATAAAAAATACAAAAAAAATCATACCCTAGCTTAGTATTTCATTTTTACATCTTATAAGCTAGTAGATCTTGGGTTTTTTTTTGCTTGGGAATTTCCCTACCCCAAGATATATTTACCCTTGAGTTTTATGCTTCATCGAATACATCTTACAAGGGTTTTCTTGAGAAATAGTGTGCAGATTTGTATTGTTACAACCAAAAAAATCTCTAGATCTACACTCTTGTTGACAATAAAAGGGGTGCATATTGTAACTACTTCATAAACCCTTCTACATTTATTTCAGATCTGATTTACAAGTTTTATCTTTATTTTCTGGTTAACATAGAAGAAAAGTACAACCCATTAAATATTATTCTTTGCTATAATAAATTTTGGGTTTTGACCCTGGGGGGAATTGAACCTCAATTCTGTAAAAGTAATTTCCAGCCAACTGGAAATTAATTTGCAGCAGATCTGAAGGCTCTAGGGCTCAATATTCATTACTACTTTGTTGCCCTATCCTCTAAACCCTTAGATCTATTGATCTAGTGTATTTTTACACTTGTGGGAGGCCTCAAAAGACCATATTCTTGTTGGTTTTCTGCATTTTACTTGTTTTTACAGGTCTGATATAACGGCACAACAAGGAAATATCTTATTTTCATCCACTTCATCCAAGGTACACACATTACAAATCTTTCGTAAAGTAATAAGGACATTCACCCCTATCTCTTGTGCATTACTTGGCCAATATTTTGAAGATTTGGGGTAAGTTAGTTTGCTGATTGGTTACTTTATTTTCTGCATTATTTACTGAGTCCAGCAAGTCTTGAAATAATTAATTCCTACCTTCACCTAGTGTTCTCTGTTTAGGCATCGGTCTTAAGATTCTTTGAGGTGAAGTAATAATTTGCGAGAAGCCTCCCTAAGCCTCTTAGCATAGGAGTCTGGCTCGAACAGGGAAGGATAGGTGTTGCGGTGACATTGGGCACCTATCCTCTGTGTTGTTACCATAGCAGACTACAAACCTTGGTGGTCTGCTATTTTGGACGGTAACATGACCCAACTTCTTGCAATAGTGACATTTTATTTTCTCTTTGTCTTTCACTACTATATTTCGGATGTTTCTTGCACATAATGCAAATTCCGATTGGCTATCACCTTCAATGGTTCTCTATTCTTCTAATAGCAATGCTGCAATCATTTCATCCAAACTTTATGAAGGTAGTTGACTCAGGGTAAAGATAGCACTACTTTATGTAGGAGGAAAATTGTTCACGAGAATAGCCTTGGCATCCTCCTCATCAACTATTGCATTGACTTCTACAAGTTGTTTGATAATAGATCTTAGATCGTTGACGTGACTTGACATGGTGGCTTCAATCAGTGTCTTAAAGATGAATAACTGTAACTTTAGGGAAACTTTCACATCCACTACTTGTGCCCCAAATAACTTGTTGAGATTTTCTCTCCTTGGATGATTTGTCTAGATCTACGTGATGTAGCTTTGAATCTGAGAGGGCAAGGCCAACAATGGATTTTTCCTCATCATCCATGCTCTACCATTCTATCAACTTGTTTGAATCTACAAGTGTTGCCTCGATTTCTTTGATAATTCCCTAAAGGTTTTAATTCATTAATTGCAATTGGATATTCACTTTCCACGTATGAAAATTGAAATCCGAGTAGTTCTCTAACGACATCTCCACGACTGATCAGATCTAATCTTTTTTGCTGCTAAAAAATAATTACTGCTAGAAATAAAATTTCTGAAACTAAAAAACGAAAACTCACTGAAAATTACCACTACATATATGTACGTATCGTACAGACTATACAGTGTATAGATTGTGGAGATTTGACACTCAATTTGGATGGAAAAAAGAAATTCGACCTTTAAATCTGTCAGCGGCCCAAGTTTGGCAGTTGTTCTTCACTAATTGGATCTGGTGGTTTAGCATTTGAAATGGCAGCTCAGGCGACTGTACAGATTTGGCTAAAAAAATGGCGGCTCCTTAATTCAACAGCTCTAAAAGCGTGGGCATGTTATCTTGGTGACATATATCTCTAAAAGGCAGCTAAATCAAAACTTCAGTGGCAGATCTTCTAATTCAACCCACGATTTCCAACAAATAATCAAACCCTCTAATATTCAAGCTTTGACTTCTGACCATCCTTCTTTGATACCATATTACGAGAACCAAGGAAACCCTAGGTAGGGTTACAGTACTGAAAACATGATCTCCATAAACATTGAATGATATTATTATTGGACGGTACCACATTACAATGAGAGTCCTCACTCTTATAAAGAGCTTGAGAGACCAAAATCTAAAAGACAAAAACCTTAATCTTTTAACCTAAAGTCACTAAAATGATTTTATTACATGGGTAAGCCTTACATCTCTAATATCTATCGGATTTTTCATTTGAATTGAAAAAAACTGGGAAGACATTTTGAGGAATCTATTTCTCCAACATTCCTAAAAGAAGGAATTCGTTATGTGAATTATATCTACATAATTACCTATCGCCAAACAATACCTTGTGGAACCCCAATCAAACTTCGAGCATTTTAGTCCTGTTATCGCACGGTCCAAAGGGCTTGAGTCAGGGCTTAGAACCGGCGTAACAGGAGCTTCCCCACCCACTGTCACCTCGATGGGGAGCTCTTTCTATTTAGGAGGGCAAGTCCAAGGGAGACGTCCCTAAGGCAATCTGGATTAAGGAAGGGTAAGGAGTAAAGGCCAAGTCAAGGAAAACCCCTTCCACGGATTGCTGCCCAAGAGAGGATAGTCAAGGAGATAAAACCACTGATGATGCAC
>ML811080.1:22496-33454 GCA_009831015.1 Picea engelmannii
TGACAGGACAAAGCTGGCCGAGAAGAAGAAGATGGGTCCTCCAGGACCATGCTCAGGTCGCTCCTGCTCTCGGTACTCCATGTCTAGGACCATGTGGGCCTCGAGACATGATCTCCTAGTTATCCCTAGATATCGGGGATAACAAGTCCTACTTGCAGAATGAGATTCAATGAGCTCAAAAGATGGAATTATATACAGGAGAACTCAATGTACCTCTATGGGTTCGACCAAAGATAGCCTTTGTGATTGGCACAATCAAAGAACATAACCAAACGGTTTCTAACCCTCGCATCAGAGAGGTCATAGCTCGTGATAAGTCAAAGAGCTCAAGAGATGGAATTATACACAGGAGAAGAAATCAATGCAACTCTATGGGTTCAACCAGAGATAACCTTTATGATTAACACAATCAGAGAACATAATCGAAGGGTTTCTAACACCCGCATTAGAGAAATCATAGCTCGTGATCAATCTGCAACAATTATTTAATTTATTGATTTCGATACCAAATCAGCTAGAAATGTAGTGCATTGTTGCCAGAGCAAATGGGGAGAGCCCACAAATGAGCTCAAGCGACAAGAACCACATTCTCTACCGAACATTCACACTTTGTTCTATAGGAGTCGAATGTATATTATAACCATCAATGAATTGGGTTTACATTGGTTGGGACTCCAGTTTCATTTTCTACTTTTGTCATTTTCTATTCTAGATTGGAGAAGTGACACTTCTCTTGACAAAGAGAGAGCCAAAAGGAGATGGCAATTAATTACATCTTTAAGAGGTTTTCATTCAGCAGAGGCTAGCACCTAATTGAACAAAATCCTCCATTTGATTATGATTCTAACTAAGTTATTACACAAGGGACGTGCAATATGCTAAGTTGGAGGGTTATGATGAGCCTAGTAATTACCTTATTTTGCTCATCTATTTTGTCATTGTTATCACACAAGTTGTACGTTGGGCAAAGCCCGACCCAAACTACAAAAATGGCGACAACCAAGAGAACACCTACCCACTATCACCTTAGGCAGGTATTCCCGTCACTTTAGAGATGAAGTAATCACCTCAAGGGGGAAATCCCGGGTGACCCTAGGGGGAAATGAGACGAAAAGTGGGATGATGGAAGTGTAGCCCCTATAGGTCAAGATACTAAGTGCAAAAAGGCTTGGGAAAGAGTCTTGGTAGTAGCCAATGGTTTCCAAAAGGTATGGGTACCTGCAAAGGGTGATTATACCTGCCTGAGACACAAGAAAAACCAAGTATGCACGTAATATGTTGGGTGGACAAGTAAGTTAAGCTTGTTGTCCCTAATTGCAGCAGTAAACAATAATATATATATCAGCAACAAAAGATAGTAAGAGCTGCAAATAAAGTGCTAAAATTCTAGTTAAATAAATGAGAGACAAGCTAGCAAACACTAGTTTAGCTCAAAAGTGAAAGAGCAGGACTTTAGCATGAATATAAGGCTGTCATAAATAAGTACTACAGTGATAATTATCAGCCTTATGGCTGTAGAAAATAAGTTGTTACAGCAAAGAAATCAGCCACCCAATCATAAGTAATCCACCCAAAAGATGCGCTAGACCTAGTAGATTGTAGGGGTAAATTATTAGCAACTTTATAAAGATGGTTGAATAGTGAGTTATTAGAAGATTTGTATTAGAGTTCCTACAGCCCTAATGGCTGTAGATTAAATCTTATAACAACAGAAAGAAGACTAAGCCAAGTGAGACACCCTAGAGGGTATATCAACCCCAAGCCATCAACAAAAGATTGCAACTTAAAAAAGTTTGATATCTTACCAAATCACGTTTACCAAGGCAAGTAATTTATTTCTCCAATGCAAAATTCAGATTAGTGCCTTTAAGATTTGGGTGAATGGAGCCTTTAAAACACAAGTTGAGTCAACAAAGACCCTAAGGGTGTAAATCCTCTTACTCCCTAGGGTATGTAAACCAACTTCAAGATATATCAAGGAGGGTGTACACCTTTGTACTCCTCCAAGATACCTTGCAATAAGAGACTTGTAAACTAGTAAATGACAAGAACTTGATGGAGGGTCCATGTAATTATACTCCTCCTAGGGTTTATGACCAACAATATCATGAAATAAGGAAGAGAAATGCAAATTTTCCTTACCAAAAACCAAGAAAGTTGCAAGATCAAACCCTAGTTTCACCAAGACAAACCATCCATAAGAAAGAACAAGAATCTCCAAGAGGTGTGCACCACCTTATCTCATCCATTCATCAAGAGATACAACAAAAATCATTTGCAAGAGAGATAGATACCAAAAATCCTCAAGTATAGCAAAAATTTCAGCCACATCGTCTTCTCACAATGGGAGAGTTATGATCAAAATGAATTAGAGGTGACCTCCTAGGGTTTTCCTTACCTAGTTTTGCTTGCCTTGGAGAGTAAAATGGCTTACACACCCAAGGAAGTAGCACAACTAGCTCTTTCATTTTTAAAGACTCCATAACCCAATAGTTAAAGGCACTAATCTCTTGCATTGGAGAAATAAAATCATCGCATTGGGATATGTAGAATTACGAGATATTGAAATTGTTTAAGTTGGAACCTTTCTTGCATGCTAAAAGCTTGTAAAGGCCAGTAGGGTATCTTGTTTCTCCAAGCATTTATTATTGTTGTAATAACTTTAAGCTACAGACATTAGGGCTGCAGCAAATCACTTCATACTTTCCAAATTTGCTCATGTTCTAACCGTCAAACTTTGCTAAAAAATTGTCAAGTTAATCTACTAGTTATTGTGCTTCTTTTGGGTGGTTTACTTTCAAGTTTTGGTGCTTGGAATTTTCTGTAGTAACACTTGTTTGCTACAGCCATAAAGGTTGTAGAAATATCTCTTCAATGCTTACATCAAGAAGCCTTGAAATGTTGCTAAAGTCTTGTGCTATCATATTTGAGTTTCACTAGTAATTGTTAGTTGAGGGAAGGGTTTATCTAAGGTGACAATGGATAGGCTCTCCCACAATTATCGCCATCTCGTGCATTGGGTCGGGCTTTTCCCAACCTACATTTTTCACGATAACAATCCCCGAGGTAGTGACATGGATCTCAAGGCATAGTGCATGGGTCTTGTTGCCGCCTTTATACAAACCTCAGGTAATGTGGAAGAAACCTTCAATCCACTGGGTGTGTCCTTGGGGGCAAGTCTCGAGTCAAGGTGTTGTCACCTGATCCTCAACTCCTCCGTCTATGCCAACTCCTAGCGAAGGGGGATAGTCCCTAATAAAATAATATAAGGTTTGAACTAAGCTAAGTACAAAATGAAATCTAGGATTTTATTGCAAACAAGAGAAAGATATAAATAACTCTACACTAGCAGCATATATGACACATCAAAGGAAATTTGTTTATGCTAGAAAAAATAAATCATTCAAGATACTTGCATATTCATGATATAACTTGAAAAGGAAATACAAGTGCTTGAAAGGAAATTGAAAAGAAAATGTTGAAATGTAGACCAGTCCAAATAATGTAAAGGTTGTAAGATGTATGTAATGCTGCAAAAATAAATATTGTATGTAAGTGGTCTTGTAAATTTTATTATAAGTTTGTTAGGTGGAGTGACTATTGTGAGTGCAAGTCACAATGTGATATGTGTGCAAAGTGATTACAAGAAAATAAATCTAATCTAGGTGTGGCCTCTTAGAGGCTATCCCTCAAATTGGATGTTGAACTATGCGAAGGTCCAACAAGGAGGATATCCCTCTGACTTCACACACAAGTTAAAGAGAATGTCAGAAGTCCAACATGGGGGGAACTAGGTTCTGAGAAGGCTTGTTTGACTTCACACACAAACTCTCTGCCTTTCCAACTGGACAATAGCAACCAAAAGATTGTCCTATTAAACTACTCCACACTAACCAACCCTCGTTCTGTATGAAACTTACTTCCAAAGATCGAGACTAAGCTCGCAGAGGAAGGGTCAAGAATAATACTGTGGGGAGTTGAGGGGATGGTTTATTTGTCAACTTGAAACACTAAAAATAAATTGCAAAAATTTGAAACTAATCTAGAAATTGAAATTTACTCTACAAAATGAAATCTAACTATGCTAATCTAAGGAATTTAAATCTATTCTAAATGTTTTGCAGTGCTTGTGATTGATTTAATGGTTAGTTTTAGCTTGCTTCTTTATGGTGAGAATTGTGAGCATAAGTAAAATAGACCAAAATGAGCAATCACACAACAAGACATTGATCCCTCAGGGGGGATTGAAGAGTTGGGCACTGTGTTGCCCACTAATTTTATTAATGAGGTTACAATCATTTTTGGGAAATGCTTGTGGTCCTTTATAGAAACAAGACTACTAAGCTTACAAGTTTTCATAAGTGTTTATTTGTGAAAGGGGTGCTCTCGAGTGTCCCAGAAGGTCCAAATCCGCCCAAAACGGACAGTCTCCTCCTATCTATTCACCAACTTGCAAAAAAAAGAAAGCAAACAAGACTAAAAGATGCCCAAACACACTTTAGAAGTGTCTTTGGACAATGTTAAAAAAACCCAAAAATTTCTAAGTTAAAACTATGTACAATAAGCAAAAAGGAGATAAGTAAAACAAGCTAGAAAGTTTGCCTCCTTAGGGTCTTTGATTGTTGTTTTAGAACAGCAAATTAAAGGCACTTAAATTTGCCAAATATAAAGATAAAGCTCTTGAAAAAATTTCATATTACTAGTCTCTAAATGATGCTATGAAAATGACTTGTAAAAGACAACTTTATATGCTAGATATAGCTCTAACGATAGAAAATTTTACTTATCAAAGCAAAGATCTAACATGCATGTGCATGTGAACTAAATCTACTTGTATTTTAGCTTTAAAATGGTAGATCTAAACTTGCATGCTTCAAAAAAAGGTAACTAAGAAAAGAGAGATTTTAAATTTTGTGAGAAAGAGGGAAAGAAAAACTTGAAACCCTTGGAATCTTGGGCAAATGAAGTTGTCTTGATGGAGCAAAGAGGGGCTGTGTCTTCCTTTAAGATCTTGAAGAATGAAGGAAGTGCAACCAAAGCCCAACCTCCTCTTCAAGTGTGAGAACCTGCAACTTAGAAACTTCTTTCCAAAAAAACTGTTAAAAGCATGGTGTTTCTTACAAAAGATACTTTAAAGAAAGCATGACATTAACCGAAATGATCATGCAATGAAAAGCGATCTAATGTAAATAAACAACAAGATTATAAAGCAACCAAGCTCTTCTAATCTTACCGTACTTGAAAATAATTCCTCTTGAAGGCCACAATTTAACAATTAGAAGCAAAAATACAAAGCAAATTATACCTCACAATTTGGCACATTTGACATAGAAATTCCACACATCAAACTTGATACAGCAATGTAGCCTCCAAAGCTTTTTATTCCAATTCAAGAAAGATAGTACAATAGCAATGATACAACAAGAAATTCTTCCCAAGCTCTAACTAGCCTAGAAAATCGGAGAAAGATCCAATATAAAGGAAGAGGGGCGCACTTCCCAAGGAAGCAGAGCGAACCACTTGGAGAGGATGAGTGAGACAAGTGGAGAGGAAAGGATGCCACCTCTCCAAAAGCTCCACAAATTTTCCAAGTGTGAGAGAAGAATACGGAAGAGGGGCGCCACCTCTCAAGAGGTAGGCAGCCCTATCTTAAAATGTGCCACCTCTCCTCAAGAGGGGCACACCTCTCCTTGATGGAAGCTCCAAACTCAAGCTAACTCATCAACAACTTATCCATGATTCTCTCTTAAGTGCCAACAAGGCTCAATTAACTCAAGTGGAGGGTGAGTTGATTCAAAACATGTCCCCGACATGTTTCCCAAAAAATAGCTTTGCTGATTTTTTGTCTTTTATTTGCATTTAATTGACCTTTTGTGAGTAAAATTAATTTTAAGTGTTTAAAAATCGTTAATTTCACTCACAAAGTGGGTTCTTATGTAACGTGAGTATTTTGAGTGTGAAAACGAATACCCCCAAGGCATATAATGCCTCCTAGTACCACTTATTTAACTTAGGATTTATTTACAATTAAAATATCTCGTTTTTTACAGGAAATTTTATTTTTGTAGAAAACATTTAGCACATTTCCATGAGACTTCTAGGAGGATGATTAGCATGGTAATATACATTAGACACTAGAATTAGATAACCAAGCTAAGCTAACCATCATTACACACTCCAGCTTTGGAGGAATTGAGTGAAAAAACTAAAAAATTATAACTCGCTTAAAAAATTCAAGCAAGAAATAATTAATAAGTAAAAAAACAAGACTCTAGAGTAATGCACTCATGATTAAGTCTTAGGAGGCTAAGGCTAAGCCTTTTACAAGTTCATCATGCTAAATTCATCTTATTACAATACCCCATAGGGAGTATGGAAATGCGGTATAGAGAAGAAGAAGAAAAGGTTGGCCATAGTCACCGACTGGACGTATGAACTCTGATTTTGAACACATCCATGTTCAATCTCTAGCGGCTCAACTGCAAGTCCATCCTAATTCAACTTGGTGGGTAACAGATCCCAATGTGTTAATGTTTAAGCCACTATTATAGATGTTTGCATTTCATTAGATAACAATAGCATAATCCAAGATCACTAAGAAATACACAATCACAAGAGACACAGCATTTATCCTAGGAAACCCTCTAGGGGAAGAAAACCCAACAAAACTTCCTTAATATAGATAGCCAATACAATGCCAAAAGATCTCTTATGCTAATACAGAAAGTCCTCTCCTAGATATGCGCCACTCTCTCTCTCTCCTTTGCCGGTAACAGCTCAGAACTTGTCCTTCAAACTGAGCAAGTGAGTTGTGTCTAAGTGAGGCGCTAGCCTCCTTTATTTTTACAAGTCTGGCACGTGTGAAGTGTCTCTTCATTGGCAGGGCCGACTTCTCAAACTGGGTGGGTAAACCCACCTTTATTATATTTCTGGGTCTCTTTAATAACTGTTGGGGCCGACTTCTTATTCTGCCTATTACAATTGTCTTTTGACCAATCCGCAAAAGGGGATTTGGTCCTATTACAATAACCGACATGATCAATCCGCAATGGGGATTGATCCTATGAATAATATATCAATAATAATAAGAATACTCTTTGCAGTTACATTATTTCAACACAATGTGGGGCGCCCACCTATAATGATGCATCAAGCTTTAAAACAAGTCTAATATCCTCTAACAACAAATTAACATAGGTTAATTTTATAAATTATCTAAGTTTACCATGGTAGGACAACTTTTACCCCTATTACATGTGTCAAAGCCTAGGAAAAAAGGTATTTCCTAAGTAATTTGGTTAGAGATAGACGAATTTGGCGAATAATTGATGAAAAATGGCAGGGAAACTTTATATTTTGACCCTCAAAGTCATTTTTAATGATGTAAAAGGTCTTTTGTTGGTCCACCTAGCCTTTTTGAGCTAGGAATCTTCATTTTTTTGTATTTTTAAGCCTTTTGAGAGGGAGCTTGGCTTAGAGTTACCACCTCGACACCTTTTTGTTACCCCCTTTTACATTTTCTTTGATTTATCTTAGTCCTTTCTCTTTAGATATGCATTTTTAGCATAGGACCTTGGGGTTGGGCCTTTTTAATGAGGTGGCATAGCTCTAGCGTTAGTATTTTTTCATTTTTAACATTTATGCTCTTCACCTCTAGACATTTTGGCTTTAGTTTGACTTTGGCTTACATTATTCTTCAATTAGAGCTTGTTGGATGACATTTGATATATCAAATATAAGCAAGAATAGTATTTCTTTTTATGAACAGGATGGTAGTGAAGGGAAATTATGGAAAGTGTTAGATGTGGTTGGGATATGGACACACTACTCAACTAGATCACCAATAGTACAATTAGTCCTGAGTCGAAACAACATTTATCTAAGGACAACATGTCCCCCCATGGTAAAATGAGACAAAATAATAAAATTATTCGTGTTAAGAAGTGTTAGAAGACATAACCCATGTTTATTACTTTCATGACAGGTTAGGAACCATCACACTACTTCTAGATAAGAAACCTACACATGGAATCATAGCACATCAACTCAAGAGATGAAACATGAAGTACTTGTTATCACAAGAACTTGCACTTACTGAGCCAAAGTATGAAAGCTCAAGTGCAATCCTGCATAACTGAGAAGGAAGGCCATTGTCACCTCACCAACCCTCTTTCACTTTAGGCTAGCTCTCCTCCAGTTCAAGGGGGTTTCATAAGCCTAGCTCAACCTTCTAAGAGAGAGCAAACCCTAGAGTCTATCCCCTCATAGACCCTAGGTGTTGTCCTTTTTCTTCAAGAGCTTCTAGCACAAGATCAAGAGAATTAGGTTTTAAGCCTGTTGTCGCCTTTATGCACACCTCGCGTAACATGGAAAAAATCTTCAATCCACTGGGTGTGTCCTTGAGGGCAAGTCTCGAGTCAAGGTGCTATAACCTGATCCTCAACTCCTCCATCTAGGCCAACTCCTAGCAAAGCCAAGGGGGGTAGTCCCTAATAAAATAATCTAAGGCTCAAACTAAATCTAAGCACAATTATTATTCTAGGAGTTTATTGAAAACAAGAGCAAGATACAAATAACTCTAAACAAGCATCATATATGAAACATCAAAGGAAATTGATTATGATAGAAAAATAAAGCATATAAGATACTTGCATATAAATGATATAACTTGAGAGTAGATACAAGTGCTTGAAAGGAAATGATAGGCAAATGTTGAAATGTAGACCAGTGCCAAAAGTAAAAAGTGTTTGTTGCGCGAGAAATGAGAATGTATTGCAATGTTCTTGTAAGTTTTATTATTAAGAGTGAGTTCTTAAGTTGTTAGATTTATTGTGAAGTGGCTATTGTGAGTGCAAGCCACTATGTGATATGTGTGCAAAGTGATGACAAGAAAATAAATCTAATCCAGACTTGGCCCCTTAGAGGCTATGCCTTAGATTGGATGTTGAACTATGCGGAGGTCCAACAGGGAGGATATCCCTCTGACTTCACACACAAGTTCAAGAGAATGTCGGAGGTCCAACACGGGGAGAACTAAGTTCTATGAAGGCCCGAATGACTTCACACAAACTCTCTGCAATTTCTAACTAAACAATAGCAACTAATGGATTGTCCTATTAAACTACTCCACATTGACCAGCCCCTGTTCTGCATGAAGCTTACTTCCAGAGATCGGGACTAAGCTCGCAGTGGAAGGGCCAGGAACATACTGGGGGGATTTGAGGGGATGATTTATTTCCAAATTGAAATAAAAAAAAGTAAAAGTAAAACTAGGAATAGAAATCTAATCTATGCTAATCTATGAAATCGAAATCTAACTCAGTTAATCTAAGAAAAAGGAAACTAAACTAATGTTATGCGGTGTTGTGATTGATTTTAAGGTTTATTTTAGCTTCTTTAGGTGAGATTTGAGAACAGAAGTGAAAATTGTGAAAATTGAGACCATCACATAAGACACCGATCCCCCAGGGGGGATTGAATATTGGGCACTAATTTTATTGATGAGGTTACAATATTTTTTGGAAAATGCTTGTGGTCCCTTATAGGAACAAGACCACTAAGCTTACAAGTTTTCAGAAGTGTTTATGAAGGAGGATAGGTGCTTCTGGGATCCTGCATGGTCCAAATCTGCCAAATTTTGGTAGAGTCTTCCCTTGGCTGTTCGCAAACCTGCAAAAAACAGCAAGGTAATAGAGGCAAAAGATGCCCAAAAATGTATTGGAGGACACCCTACAAAATGTGTTAGATGATATACAAATTTGTACGAAAATTTTCTAAGTAAAACCCACACTAAATTAGTCAAAATGAGCCTTGTTATCGCTCAGTTTGTAGTATAGGTTAAATAGCTTGAAGGCAAGATTCAAACTGGCGTAACAGGAGCTTCCCCACCCACTGTCACCTCGATGGGGAGCTCTTTCTATTTAGGGTGGCTAATCCCAAGGGAGACGTCCCTAGTAATCTGGGGTATTGAAAGGAAAAGGGTCAAGGGATTAAGACTCAAAAGGTTAAAGCAGGTTTTCCCTTCACAGATTACTGCCAAGAAGATAGTCAAGGAGAAGATAAAACCACAAGATAGGCACCTGTTTGCGAGACAAAGCAACAATAAAGCTAAAATGTGCAACAGTGGTTAATACTTCATAAATTAATGACTATCAACAATATATATATATATATATATATATATATATATATATGAGCATTAATAAAAGTAATTATTGACGAAGTCAATGATTGCAATAAACGCTATGACTTATAATATTACTTCTTCAATAAATACAAAATGATAACAGCATTCAAAGTACAAAATCAATCCTTGGATTATCACAATGCTTTAAATATGCTCACATATAATGTTGCTGCGTCAAGCCTTCTAGAGGTGACGTCAGCCTAGTTTCTAGGTTAGTTTGCTAGGCAATGAGGTGGACGTTTTGCAAAATAAGCCAAGGAAAATACTCAACACTTCAATGTCTATCAATGGATGACCTAGCCGCAACTTCTATACCAACCAAGGGTTCAAAATAGGCATGACGTCATCATAGAATTAGGGTTAGTAAGTCGCTAGGGTTAGTTAGGGTTTTAATTTTTGGAATCTAGAAAGATTGTTTTAACACAAAAGACTCAACGTTGCATTATTAGACTAGTGCCTTAGGGTAAATGGAGTCAAGGAGTAAGGCTAAAGGCTTGGAAAGATCTAAATTTAAGGACAAGAGAGTTAGGCTTTCTAGTGCTACAATAGCAAGGCCACAAAGTCAAAACCCTAAGGGGAGGAGGCTCATTCCGGTGTTGCTTAAGCAAGGCCTCATGCTCCTCCCTCTATCCTTAAAACTCTTTGGCAAAAACGGCTAGATTCAAAACATAAATCTAGGGATGAAAAGTGTTGTAGGGCCAAGGCTTTTCAAACCCTAAGAGTCAAACCCTAGGTGTAAAATCAATTAGGCCTAGGACGTCTTCTTTCTTCA
>ML811080.1:63748-100921 GCA_009831015.1 Picea engelmannii
TAGTTTTATGGCTCAGATTATTTCTTGAGCAGTGGGGCGAATTGAAGAGAAGGAGGGCGTTTTTGAGATCCAAATCTAGTCCGTTTGGAGGGGTTACACTTCAGATCTGACCCTGAGACTTCACCTAGTGACTTGCAGTGTCCCAATCTATATTTTTGGAGAGTTTCAGAGCATTTGGAGGCCTCCTTCAGCAAGGCCGAATTATCTAGGGCTTCAGTCAACCAGTGGGGTGCACCATTCAGTGGGGCATTTCAAATCTACAGAGATTGAGAGGGATCTTGGAGATTCGAGCACCTTGGTTGTTCTTACCATCACCCGACCTATCAGTTGGCATATTTCTTAGGGTGATTGGATACTTTTGGCAGCAGGGCCGAGTTATTGAGGGTTTCAGCCTTCTATTGGAGCGTGGCATTCTTCAGCTGGAGAGTTTGGCATTCAGATCTGCTTGTATTGATCTTCATTTCTTATTCAGCCTTTGGAGGCATCTTTTGTATTAGTGGGAGCATTTTGTAGCAGCTCTTATCTATTGTCTATCTTCTTGGCCATCTGTTGAGCATTCCAGATCGGCATCTTCATTGTAGCTGGTTTCTCTATTTTATGAATAAAGAAGAATTGAGAAGTTTTGGCTTGTCTATCTTATTGCATATGGTTGAGGTATGTTCCACGGTTATCTCTTTCTGTTATTTGTTGCATACACACATATAAACACATCTAAAAAGTAGATCAGCAAAGTGTTTGACGAAATACCTCACTCAGGAAAAAGTTTTTAAAAAGACACCAAAACAGTGATGATCCTTGCATAATGGCTTGGGATCATTACACATAACAACACTGGAGTGAGCCTCTCTCCCCTAGGGTTTTGATTTTGAGGCCTTGCCTTAGCAACACCTCAAAACTTCTCACTCTAGTCCTTGGTCGTTTGACCTTTGTCCCCTTCAACCCTTGCGTCCTTCACTTTTGACTCCATTTTACCTTAAGGCACTGATCCAAGACCTCTATCGTTGAAGTAGAACTTGATCTAAATACTCTCAAACACTTTGAATAGAAACCCTAACTACTAACCCTAGCCTAAAAGCTAACCCTACTAACCCTAAGTGTTGGCATCATCCTTGGCTATTATATCATTGATGCAGCAGCGTTTTGTCTTTTGAGCAATTGAATGGTGATCTAAGGCATTTATTAGAAGATGTGTTGATTGGTTACATTGAATGCCACATTTTCCTAATATTTATTGGTGAAGTGATATTACTTTCATAGCTATATTGATAAACATTGACTTCGTCAACATTTATTGCCATAATTGCTTATGTATATTTATCAGATAGTCTCATGAAGTATTAACCGATTGAAATAGCTTGCATATATCAATTTGTTGTTGCTTTGTTCCAGGCAGGTACATTTCTTTGGGGGTTTTACTTCATTATTGGTTCTTTAGCCGGGAATATTTGATTGGTGGTGACTTGTGAGGGGGGAAACATAGCCTTGTCTTATTCTCCTCTTGCCTCCTCAAAACCCCGGGTCACCGGGGACGTCTCCCCTGGGCCTGACCTCCCTAAAAAGAAAGAACCATCCCATTGTGGTGACATTGGGTGGGATTGGTTCCTATTATGCCAGTTTGGTTCTCGATCTCAAGCCTTCTATCCTTGCTACAAACTGCGCGATAACAAGAACCATCATAGCTCTTGCAGCCAAAATGAAATGGAAATTACACCAGATGGATGTGAAAACAACCTTCTTAAATGGTGTTATTGAAGAAGAAGTGCATATAGAACAACCACAAGGGTTTAAAGTTGAAGATAGGAAGACTCTTGTCAGCAGATTAAAGAAAGCTCTGTACGGGCTTAAGCAAGCTCCTAGAGCTTGATATGGCAGAATTGATAGTTTCCTGACGAGCTTGGGCTTTACCAAGAGTAAAGTTGATTCTAACCTTTACTTCAAGGTTATGAATGATGAGCCAGTGATATTACTACATGTAGATGATGTATTCTTGACGAGAGAAGAAAAGCTCATCACAGATTGTAAGAAGAAGCTCGCTGCAGAGTTTGAGATGAAAGACCTAGGCCTGATGCATTATTTCTTAGGTCTTGAAGTTTAGCAAAGCCCAGAAAAGATATTCCTTAACCAAGGGAAGCATGCAGTTGAAATAATGAAGAGGTTTGACATGTTGGAATGTAAATCCATGAACAAACCCATGGAAACAAAGTTGAAGCTCCTCATTGACACTTTGTCAGAATTGGTTAATGCTACTCTACATAGACAGATCATTGGATCATTGATGTATCTGACAAATACCAGGCCAAATATATGTTTTGTTGTGAACACCTTGAGTCAGTATCTGGTAGAGCCTAGACATGTTCACCATGTTGCTGTAAAACATGTGATGAGATACCTTAAGGGTACGTTGGACTTTGATCTTTGTTATACTAGAGATCGTGACTTCAGACTGGTTGGTTATATTGATTCAGATTGGGCTGGAAGTGTTTCTGATAGAAAGAGCAGTTCAGGATGTTGTTTCACTCTAGGGTCAGCCATGACTTCATGGCAGAGAAAGAAGCAATCCAGTATTGCTCTCAGCACGGGAAAAGCGGAATACATTGCAGCATGTTTCGCCAATTATGAAGCCATATGGATTCGGAAGTTGTTGAAAGGTCTATTCGATCTAGAGATGGAAGCCACCGTGATTCTATGTGATAAACAGAGTTGCATAAAGATGACGAAGAACCCAGTGTTCCATGATAAGTCGAAGCACATAGAAATCTGGTATCACTACATTCGTGATATGGTGCAGAGATGAGTTGTAAAGCTCCAATATGTTGGCACAGATGAGCAGGTTGCAGATGTGTTGACCAAGCCTCTGTCTCGTGTAAAGTTTGAATACTTTCGAGACAAGCTTGGTATAGTCCGAAAGGACCTCCCTTGAAAGGGGGAGTGATGTTGATGATACTATGGTATCCTGATCAACAACGGGTAGCTCAGTTAGGATTTTATATCCTAGGGGACTGATCATCCCTGGACAGATCCCGAAGGTCCAATAAGGACGGTCTGTCAGAGTACCTGTGCATGTGTATGCCAGCTGTGGTTAGAAGTGGTAGCTCTATTGGGATTTTATATCCTAGGGAATCTTATGATTCCTGGGCAGATCCCGAAGGTCCGATAAGGACAGTCTATCAGAGTACCATGTGGTAGCGCCGTTAGGATTTTATATCCTAGGGAATCTTTTGATTCCTGGGCAGATCCCTAAGGTCCGATAAGGACAATCTGTCGGAGTACCACAAAAAGTTGTTGCACCTGCCTCATTCTGTTGCTATATGATGATGTTGTTATATCAACCTCGTGCTGATAATGTTGTTGTTTCAGCCTTGTGTTGTTCTTGATGATGATGTATCAACCTCATGTTGTTCTGGATGATGATGTATTAGCCTCAGGTTGTTTTTGATGATGTTGTACTAACCTCATGTTGGTGTTGATGAAGTTGTTGCCTTAGAGTTATGCTAATTGATGTTGATGCAAATGATGATTCAAAATAGGGCAAAAAAGTCTATAAATAGAGGTGGATAACTCATTTTCACAATTGCAATTTGGAAATTAACAACAAAGTCAAAAAAAACCTTCGTCAAAAGAGTGAATTCCGGGAGCTACGGTGGTGGACGAAAAACCCTCCTACTTGGACCAAGTAAGTATAAATTCCCTCTTGCATTTCATTTCATTCATTTGTATTTAGTTTTTGGTTTGGGAGGCGCGCGCCGTTGTAAAAGGGTCACGTCTGCGTGTACGCGGGTTGTCCAAGGCCAGCTCACGTATGTACTCGGGCAGAGTAGTAAACAGCCCGAGTACATACGCGACTATGTAACCTACAGCCCACGTACACCTCCTTTTGTATTGAAAAATAAAACACAAGTATTAATCCCTCTCCAACTTTTTGTATGTGATAGGATGTATGTTCACTGGAGGGAGAGGGAGCATGAGGAGTTGGATGTCTTGGTCGAGGAGGACCATGTGGCTATCGCCTCACTAAAACAGTGTGGCTTATGGAAATTCTTCCAGTGTCCATTCATGAGGGCACAACCGAGGTTGCTTAACGCTCTTGTGGAGTATTGGCATCCTGATGCAGAAGCTTTCATGCTGGAGGGTCAATCACTGACCCCGACTACAGAGGATATTTACTTCCTGACCGGCCTCTCCAGAAGAGGGGAACCAGTCAACTTGAGGACCTTTCCTCCGGGGCCGTTCAACATTGAGGATTATATCAACAGTATTGTGAGGCTGGTACTGAGAAAGTGGGTTCTCAAGTGTCGATTCACAAGATTACCAGCCTCTCTCTACGAGAAATTCTACTCATGTATGGGCGGATTACTGGATCTGTAACACTCCACCAGGCCTCTCGTGCACAGATGCACTGTGCAGTTCAATGTTTGGAGGCGACAATCTTTGACTGGAATACTACCATGTTAGTATGCATGAAGAGACAGCTCACAGAGTGTCGTAGGCGTACCAACAAGAACTTCGGGTTCGGTACCATCTTATGTTCATTCTTTTTCAAGAGGGTGCCTAGTCTCAGTCCTAGAGAGAAAGTACGGGGGCATATTGCCTCCTTCCTAGCAGTGAGCAGGTGGGTGGTTTTACTACCTAGACAAGGTGGAGGAAGGACTGTAGAGGCCTTCGATGACAAATTCATCAACTGGTGGGCACGTCAAATCCAATTCATAGAGGATTATCCCTATGCAGGGATTAGCTTCCTCAGAGATCCAGACATGTCTGTGCCCCCTGGCGAGGAGCGTGGCGAGATAGGTAACATATATTTTGAAGTTATTAAATTTTTAATTTTCATATATATCATTTTTATGTGTGTGTCAGAGTACTTACTTGTGAATTTGTTATGTACAAATGTGGGAACTATTCGACCGGTAGACTTTGCCAGGACTAGACGTCATCCTCAACTAGAGGCAGGACCAGCAACAGCAGCAGGACTGACAGCTGCGGGAGGACCCCCAACCGGAGAGGCTGATAGAGTCCTACAACGAGTGGAGAGGAACCTCACTACTCTCACTCAAGCAGTTCCTATGGCTGAGATTGAGGATCTCCCCCCATCTATGCAGCCACATGTAGTAGGGGTGCCTCGGACCTGGGTCCAGTTATTCTGGCGTCTTCTGAACGTCGTTGTTCACTATAGCAGGGCCAATAGGCCTAGACCTTAGATAGCATCGGACCATTTACATGTCGAGGGCACTTTTTGTATTATGTATTTTGAGGCATTAAGCCCAGCGAAGTATACTGATAACTTTTGAGGATTTCATGCCCACTTTTGTACTCATGACACCATTTTGGACATATATATATATATATACATCTTTCTTGTTTTATGAATGTGTGTGCTTTTCTTTTACATGTGAGCAACATGTCAATCTAAAACTTGATTAGCTAGAGTATCAGTTAAATGATTAAATCTCCTAGGAACATGAATATAAGTAATATAATCAAAAGATCGTTCTAAGACATGTACCCTAAGGAATCGTCGGTGAAGAGTGGGATCATAAACGCGGTAAACCCCATTTAACTGAGACACAACCAGTTGAGCGTCTAAATAAACCTGGAGGAGAGAAATGCCAAGCGACAAAGCATCACGTAACAATTCTATCACTGCATTGTACTCGACAACATTATTGGTTGCGTCGCCTAGACAAATACCTCCAGAAGATAGCAATTGGCCTCCAGGTGTGAAAATCACCCAAGTTGCGAAAGCAAGCATCCGAGTGTGTCGGCTAGCGCCATCTGCGAACCCAAAGTAAACCTCTGATTGACTTGACATCTACCATAGTGAAAAAGAAGACATAAATAACTACACGTCCACAAAACGAAAAAAAGACAAGAAATGTATAAAAGGCTATACATATATACAAGAAGCCACCCAGGTGACCGACCTAAGAGTAGTACTTCTTAAGGTAGAGCCCATTTCTAGGCTCCACTAAGGAATTTCCCTCAAAAATCAACCATACGGTAAGCGCCCTTCTCTAAGACCTCTTTCACAATGAAAGGTCCGAACCACATGGGTTTAAACTTCCCTGCCCCCAGGGGGTCTTTGTCTTGGTCATAAACCGGGACAAGATCGCCTTCAAAGAAAATCTGAGGGCGAACAGACCGATCATATTGACACTTGACTCGCTGCTTATGAGCCTTAGCCAAGGCTGCATCACAACACTGCTCATCGAGCTGCTCGAGATATAGAAGGCATTCCTCAAGCGGTGTAGTGTCGGGCAGTAGCTCCACTGCCAACTTTAAAGAATGGATCTGACACTCAATGGGTAAGACTGCTTCCAGTACGTATACGAGTTGAAAACGTGAAAAACCGGTGGCAGTCTTCACAGACATTCGATAGGCCCACAACGTTGAATACAACATCAAATGCCAATTTGACTTGGCCGAATTGATCATCCGCTGAAGAATAGTCTTGAGAGATTTATTCACGGCTTCAACCTGACCATTCGCTTGGGGGTAATAGGGTGACAAATGTTCCTGTTTGAACCCAAGCTTTGATGTTAACTCAATCATCATTTTATTCTGCAAGTGACTGCCATGGTCAGTGACAATCTCCTTCGGGATACCGAATCTCGCTACTATCTAATTGAAAATGAAAAGGTGAGCAATTTCACCATCATTGTTAAACGTCGGCATAGCTTAAGACCCACTTAGTGAAGTAGACTACTGCTACGATGATATAACAGATGGATCCAATAACATAATAGGAGTTGTTACAAAATGCTCCAAGAAGATGCTATAAGCCTCCAAAGGTTGGATACACGATGAAGACTGAATACAAGTAGAGATCTAGGCCGTATGCAATACCAAACCCCCAACTGGAAAAGCCACGCTCTAGTAGAAGACTGAAACCCTCAATAATTCGGCCCAGCTGAAGAAGCCCCCAAATGAGTCCAATGAAGATGCCAAACTATAGATCGGGATGTGTAGAGTCCCCTCCTAAAATCTAAAACCGAAATACCAAGGATTGCTCATCCAAATGTTGAATCCTCAAGTGGAGTTGCGCCCTCCTAAAAACTGTCAAACCCTACAATTTCGACCCTGATGAAGGAGGCCTCCAAATGCCCTGAAACTCGCTAGAAAGGTAGATCGGGACACTGCAAGTCACTGGGTGAAGTCTCAAGGTCAGATCTAAAGTATAACCCCTCCAAATTAAATAGATTTGAATCTCAAAAATGCCCTCCTCCTCTCCAATTCGCTCCAATGCTCTAGGGAATCATATGAACCATAAAACTCTCTCAAAAGGCACTAGAACTCATGGCTAAGGCCCTGCAAGTAAAACCCAAATGCTCAAATATCCAAGAGGCCTCTCAAACTCCTACAACGAACCTTCCATCAATGAATGGTGCGCCCCCCTTGCTGGAAACCCCCAATGGTGCGCCCTCCTTCTCTTCCTGTGCCTGTGGCTAGTGTGGAACCCTCCTGCACTGAGTAAAGATGAACTAGAATGGTGTGGGAGAGTATTGCATCTCCGAGACCAAGATTGGGACAAGCTAGGTGGAATCTTTCACCACTGAATCGTCCTCTAGGGTTTGTTAAGTCAAAACCCTCAAAACCCCCAAAGTATGGACTCTCTACCTAGAAGCTAGATATCAGAATGATAAACATACATGAATGAATGAATAGAGGCCCTTGCCTCTTATTTATACTTCATGCATCCCCTTGTCTCTCCAAAGTGACTTTTCTTTTTTAATTATTAATTAATTAATTAAATCACTTTAATTAATTAATTAACCTTTTTACCTCTGAAAAGCGTCTTATCGCTCCTAGTGGCTTCCCTGACCACTGAAAGTCACTTCTCATCATCCTATCCTGTAGTCATGTTCCTCCCGATTCCAATGAGTTATTACACTGAGAGGTTCCTCCAAGTATTGTGCCCAAAATGACCTCTTCAGTGAATTTAATTAACTTGTAACTCAATACTCAAAATCATGGAAATCGTCGGAATGCAACGGAACCAAAGCCAACCTGTACGGAATGGATCATAATGATGAAATGGGACGAGCGATGCAAGCCAGACCCCAAAATACCTCTCAATAATCTTTGTACTTGCTATAACTTCCATCTGGCTACTCTGGCCATCATAACCCTCTGTAATGTAATGATGTCCCAAAGTGGGGACATTACATGTAGTGAAATCAATCCCCCACTTGGTGAAGGGACCGACAACAATGACTGGAAACATAGGAGCAAGGTGTGCCCGCATATTTCTACAGAAGATCTAGCATGCGTGGCACTTCTTGACCGCCTCAACACAATCCTTGATTAACGAGGGCCAGAAGTATCATGCGCATAGAATCTTTTGGGTTATTGCCAACCCAGACAAATGACTGCCACATGCTCCAGTGTGACAGTCATTCAACACGAGCTCTGCTTCTTCATGCGTGAGACATCGTCAAAGAATGCAATCTGTGCCCCAACGATACAAAGTGTCATCAAGAATGTTATCCCCTAGCCTAGGGATAACTAAGGAGATTATGTCTCGAGGCCCACAGGTCCTAGACATGGAGTACCGAGAGCCAGATCGACTTGAGCATGGCCCTGGAGGGCCCATCGTTTTCTTCTTCAGCACCTCCACTTTGTCAGCAGCAGCAGCATCCATCACATCGGCCTGGTCTTGCAGCAGAAATGGGTCTTGCTCCATGAGGTAATGAATCCGGGTATCATGGTATGTGTCACTCTGATTCTCAAAACATTTGAATATGTGCATTTAATTTTTTTTGCTTCTAACGTCTGCCTGGACCTTATGCCTTTCCACTTGACCACACCTGGGGGGAATGAAAGGTTGCCCTAATAAGCTGGTACCCATAGGGTTTGAGTTGCCACTGGGGGGATCATGAAAGGTCATCGTCCGTTCCAACCATACTTACCACTTTCCATTTTTTTTTCCCGCTCATCCATCCCATACAATGGTCCGGGCATTGGGTTGGCCAAACTATCCAAGGGTTGTACCTTACCTTGTGGGAAGAAGGGGCTAAAGGCCCAGAGGGTAAAAGTAGCTAGCAAAAGCTAAAAGCCAAAAGAATGAAACCTTGAAATGCTTCGCTCAGGGATCCCCGAGAAAGAAATAAAAGGCTTCTCAGCAAGACACAGAGAGACCCATAAAAATAATAAATCAAGAACTAGTTGGAGGATAGGGGGTCTCATCACGAGCCAGCCTATTAGGTCCATGGACATGTAGCAGTATGACACTACCATTCAGCAGGTCACCGCACCAAGGTAGTAGCTCTTGGTGGCATAGCCAAGAGAAAGGGGATCTCATCATGAGCCAACCTTCTCATTTCCGTGAAATGCTTGTGGGTAACATTGACACCACTGGTCACCACGCCAGGGTAGTGTCCCCTAACTAGCTTCCTGAAAGAAAAAACAATAAGAATAAAAGATAAAAGGCATGAATGGGCTTGGAAACATTTGCATCCATGACAAGGTGCAGCTCACCCTCTTCAGAGGCACCCACGGGTAAGCCATACATTTCCCTGTTATCACTGCACCCATTGCCCAGACATCCCCTACCACCTCATCCACTCACATGACCTGGATTTGACTTCGCCCGGGAGCATCCTACATCCAATGAGCATTAGCCCAATAGGGCGTCCCCTCCAAACTTGGTTTGTAGAATAGCATAACGTCTTTGAGCACTTGTCCGAGTAAAAGGGGTTTCATGCACATGTCTAAATAACTTGATCATTAGATGTGATTGACATTGTTATGATCCCTGTGACTAATGAGCCCATGGAGGGTGTATTAGTTGATGTTGCAGGGCCACACCCAATGGACAGGTACATATGGGGATATGATTAGTTCAGACCTCCATAGGGCTCAAAGCCCACCAAATGGATGTTGTGACCCAGCCAGGGGCAGAGACAGATCAGGGGTTTGCACCAGAGAGAGAGGAGGGTGTTCCACCAGGGACAGCCTAGCAGGCCTGGACCTAGGGCGGTCTTGCCCTTTCCAGCTTGATGTAGGCCTTGGAAGGCCCATAACGTCACCTAGGTCACCCATGACGTCACCCTACGTTTTGGATACGTTGGAGGCAGTTGTGTGCCAAGTGGCACGTGTGGCAGGATCATGAGGCCCAAGGACGCCCAACGTTTTGCTCCAGTAGGCCAATGTTTCCCTAAAAGGGCCTAACGTCACCCTAAAAGGGCATGACGTCACCTTTATAGCTTGTTTTAGCATTTAATTATCACTTTTAATGTAAAAATTGGATATTATGTGTGACATGCCATGTCGGCCTTTTTTGACCTAATTCTGGTCATTAGTATTGTATAAATAAGGGTTTAAACCCTTGTATTATTTATCATCTTTCACTCACACTTGTGAGGACTGAAATTTGCGCCCTCCTTAGGGTTTCTTGGCTGAAATTTTCGGCGCATTTGTTGAGGAAGGATAAATCTTGGAGTATTTTGACAAGTTTCTTGGTGGAAGTGTTCAACTAGGGTTTTTCTTTATTATTCTTGATGAATGTAAGTGATATTTCTGCAATTCTTCTTAATTGAATGGTTATAGTTTATTTCTCTTGCATTTACATTAAAGATTATGAAATTGCTTGATTAAACCCTAGGAAGACTAGCACATGTTATTGTCCTAGCTTCAAAAACATTCACCTACTAGATCTTGTCAAAAGGCCATTTTTCTTGAAGCATGTGCTAAGGCCTTGCCATTGCAACACTTTAAGTATCCATTGCTTCATCTTAGCCGATTTTTTGTTTCATCTTTGAGTTAAGGAAGGAGGAAATTCTACCAAGGCCTAGGGTTACCTACACCTTAGTAGTTATTTTCCCCTAGGGTTTGATAATTGGAGCATTGGATTACCAACACTCCAATCTATCAATCTCTCTCATCCTTGACTCTCCTACTACCATTTTCTTCAACATTTGCTGTCATATTCATTGACTCCATTTTCCCTAAAGCACTAGGTCTAAGTCCTCCCTTGAGTAATTGATCAAAACAACCACCAAAACCTATTCTTTGAGCAACCTACTAACACTTTCTAACCCTAGAATAGCCTAACCTATTGACTATATTGTTGTTGTTACTAAACTAAGCTACAGCCATTAAATGCAGCATTAAAAGCTTATAAAAGAAATCGAAAAGGCTGATTTATACATTGTCTTGTTTGCTTCTAACAAATGCTAGTATTATGATTTCAATGGTTAATGATTCTTAGTCATTTTGAAGCTATTTCAAGGCATTTAAAGTGAAGTATTTCCCTATAAATATTGTTGTTATAATTTTCTGTTTACTTCATCATATTCAGCAAATTTATTTTATCAAGAAAGTCTATTGTTTTATGAAGTGCTAACCAGCAAGTGTACTTGCAAATATATATAGTTTCTTGTTGCTTTGTTTCGGGCACGTACACTTTGATACATTATCATTTCATTGGTTATAAAACCGGGACTTTCTGATCGGTGGTGACTTGTGAGAGGGGATCTTTATCTAGCCACTTTGACTTTTTCTTCTCAAACCCCCAGGTCACTGGGGACATCTCCCCTGGACCTACCACCCTAAATAGAAAGAGACATCCTGATGAGGTGACAGTGATAGGATAGTCTCTCGTTACGCCAATTTGCTCTCCTTTAACCTTTTCTACTATCAAAGTACAAATTGCGTGATAACATTTTGGCGTCGTTGCCAGGGAACACTGAGTCAATATTCCTCAAACGAAACTTTTTTCGGTAAGCCTTTATCCAAAAAAAACCTTTATCTTGCAAGCTTACCTGGCGACTCCACTAAGGGTGATCCCCTCATCCCTTTGATAATTTCAAGAAAATTATCTGGCGACTCCACTGATGACGAAGCCAACCATGACTTCTCAATGGAACCCGAGAAATTTCAAACCCCTAGAAGACATGAGTAAAATCCCGGGATACCCTAGGCAAATGCCACCCAGATATGAAAAATGGCTCCCGAGATTCACTGGTAGTGATGAAGAAAAAGATAAAGACCATATGAGTAACTTTTGGGATTTCTTTCAACTCCATCCTATTAGTGATTATGTTGAAGACCTGGCGATGAAGCTTTTCTCTGCCACTCTTCATGCTAAGGCCCGAATATGGTATAATAGCCTCCCCAACGCTAGTTTCACATCTATGGATAGATTGGGGGAAGTGTTCCTCAAAAGATGGAGTATTAAGGTGAATCCCAACCTATTCCTAATAAGACTTAATGGCCTCACAAAGGCTGAGAATGAAACTGTCCAAGAATTCCATGATAAATTTGAGAGGATAGTACAACAGATCCCTGTGAGCCATCATCCTTCGAGTAGTTTCCTCACCTTTCTCTACACCAAGGGATTCTTTGGACAATTAAATTTTTTCCTGAATATAATGAAGCCAAGGACAATCGAAGAAGCTTTTGACATAGCCACACAAGTAGAAGCCAAAATCCCCTCATCCAAAGAAGAACAATCCTTTGTTCCACAGTCAAGGCTTGTGAGCCCAAAGGAGCACCCTCCCTCGAAACATCTATTGAAGAAACTTCGAAAGATTTTGAACAAGACATCAGTCAACAAGTGGTTAAGGAAAGGGGTCCTGATGAGGTTTCCCAACCCCATGAGGAGGAACATGGGATTTCTCATTCTTCTTCCAAGGAGGATGAAGATGTGGTTGAAGAGCAAGAACCTGAAAATGTCCAACACGATGATGAAGTGTTGATGTGTCCTCATCCCTCTGATGAAGCCATCCAGAGTTCCATTTTTCCTTCACAAGAAGAAGAGGATGAGGTTAGTCACTTTCCTTTTCAGGATTTTGATAATACCTTGTTCTATGATTCAGAGAGTGAAGGAGAAATGGAATCCTCAAGCGAGATAGATCCTCCTTGTTGTACAGTTGAAAGAGCAAGTCGTGAGGATGAAACAATGATGCATGCTATTTCATTTAATAAAGACACACAAGTCCTCAAAGCTCCTGCACAAGAAGAAACAAACACAATAAGTTACCTTCCTTTACAAAATTTTGATGATTCTTTAATTTATGATTTGGGAAGTGAAGAGGAGATGGATAAGACCTTGAATGCTTTGAATCCTTCATGTTATGATACAAATAGTGACATAGTTGATGATATTGATAAGTTCATACGTGTTGGAGGGCATAATTGGGATGGGATCGGTTCTAATAAGGATCCCATTTATGACACTGAAGTTCATTTCCAGAGGTTGCCTTTGCAACAATCGTATGAGGTTACTAATTTTGACAATTGGAAACTAGGAAATGATATAATTACAGATACTTTTCAAACACCCAGGGATGACCTAGTCCTATATTCTCCTAATGATTTTCGGTCATACCTTGAGGATTTTGATGACTACCCCTCTGAGCATTTGGATTTATTCTATGAAGGAAATTATCAACCATCGTTTTGCTCAGATCCTGATGAGAGTGAGGAAGTTGCTTGCCTGAAGAAGGATACTTGTGATAAGATTTCCCACCTCCCTTTGATTACTTCACCTCGATATGTCACTAAGGGTATGGTTTGGAAACATGTCCTTTATCCCAAGTCTTCTATGGGACAAGGCATCCTTTCGTTTTTCAGGGGAAGGTTGGAGACCTTAAGAAGAAGCTTATTATCACGATCTTCGAGCTCCCCCTTAAGGAATTGTCGGTCATCCTTTTGGTTCTTGTTGATCCCTTCCCAGACCTCAAATTGTGAAGATGTCCTAGGTAGCCAGCATTCAGACTCCTTGAGTCGGTCTTTTAAACCCTTGACTTTTCACGATCCTTTTATGAGATGGATTAAGCACCACTTTACTGAGAGTAGGACTTGGCATGATTTTGTCCCTCCCACCCACCTCCATGAGCTAGACTTTATGATTTTCGATGATACTATATATTTTCTAACTCATGTTATTTTTGTGCTTAGCTTATCACTACTTTGGGTTATTGTGAAGCACAGAGGCGGGTATTGTGAGACATTGCTAGGGTGGTTTCACTGGCTATTTGACTACACCTAGCTTTCAACCAACAGGTAAATAGAGGTAAGTAGGTAGGCATTTGCATTCATTGTATATACCATTTGCATTTCATACTAGAATAGTTTGTATTTCAATTTTGTATATATGCTTGCTTTCATTTCCTGTACTATATGTATATGAGTCGGGGGTGATATCACAACCCCAAATGGTTACTAATAGTCTTATGTTGAAATCAAAAGGGTCACAGGTTATGCCAGAGATGTTGAGGTTCTCATGTGCTCTACGGTGAACACATGTCCTTGAGTTGGAGCCAGATGGTATCCCCTACCTAGGGATAACTACGGAGATTATGTCTCGAGGCCCACAGGTCCTAGACATGGAGTACTGAGAGCCAGATCGACTTGAGCATGGCCCTGGAGGGCCCATCCTTTTCTTCTTTAACACCTCCACTTTGTCAGCAGCAGCAGCATCCATCACATCAGTCTGGTCTTGCAGTAGAAATGGGTCTTGCTCCATGAGGTAATGAATCCGGGTATCATGGTATGTGTCACTTTGATTCTCAAAACATTTGAATATGTGCATTTAATTCTTTTTTCTTCTAACGTCTGCTTGGACCTTATTCCTTTCCACTTGACCACACCTGGGTGGAATGATAGGTTGCCCTAGTAAGCTGGTACCCATAGGGTTTGAGTTGCCATTGGGGGATTCCTGAAAGGTCATCGTCCGTTCACACCATACTTACCATTTTCCATTTTTTTTCCTGCTCATCCATACCATACACTGGTCCAAGCAATGGGTTGGCCAAACTATCCAAGGGTTGTACCTTACCTTGTGGGAAGAAGGGGCTAAAGGCCCAGAGGGTAAAAGTAGCTGGCAAACGGTAAAAGTCAAAAGAATGAAACCTTGAGATGCTTCGCCCAAGGACCCCCGAGAAAGCAACAAAAGGCTTCTCAGCAAGAAACAGAGGGACCCATAAAAATAATAAATCAAGACCTAGTTGGAGAATAGGGGGTCTCATCACGAGCCAGCCTATTAGGTCCATGGGAATGTAGCAGTATGACACTACCATTCAACTGGTCACCACGCCAGGGTAGTGGCTCTTGGTGGAATAACCAAGAGAAAGGGGGTCTCATCACGAGCCAGCCTTCTCATTTCCGTGAAATGCTTGTGGATAACATTGTCACCACTGGTCACCACACCAGGGCAGTGTCCCCTAACTAGCTTCTTGAAAGAAAAAGCAATAAGAATAAAAGTTAAAAGGCATAAATGGGCTTGGGAACATTTTCATCCATGACAAGGTGAAGCTCACCCTCTTCAGAGGAACCCACAGGTAAGCCATACATTTCCCTGTTATCACTTCACCCATTGCCCAGACATCCCCTACCACCTCATCCACTCACATGGCCTGGATTTGACTTCGCCCGGGAGCATCCCACATCTAATGAGCATTAGCCAAATAGGATGTCCTAGCGTCCCCTCTAAACTTGGCTTCTAGAATAGCATAACGTCTTTGAGCACTTGTCCGAGAAAAAGGGGTTTCATGCACATGTTTAAATAACTTGATGATTAGATGTGATTGACATTGCTATGATCCCTGTGACTTATGAGCCCATGGAGGGCGTATTTGTCGATGTTATAGGGCCACACCCAATGGACAGGTACATATGGGGAGATGATTAGTTCGGACCTCCATAGGGCTCAAAGCCCACCAGATGGATGTTGTGAACCCAACCAAGGGCAGAGACAGATCAGGGGTTTGCACCAGAGAGAAAGGAGGACGTTTCACAAGGGACAGCCTAGCAGGTCTAGACCCAGGGGGGGGGTCTTGCCCTTCTCACCTTGATGTAGGCCTTGGAAGGCCCATGACATCACCTAGGTCACCCATGATGTCACCCAGCATTTTGGATACTTTGGAGGCAATTGTGTGCCAAGTGGCACGTGTGGCAGGATCCTGAGGCCCAAGGAGGCCTAACGATTTGCTCCGGCAAGCCAACATTGCACTAAAAGGGCCTAACGTTACCCTAAAAGGGCATGACATCACCTTTACAGCTTGTTTTAAGGTTTAATTATGACTTTTAATGTAAAATCGGGATATTGTGAGTAATAGGCCATGTCGGCCTTTTTTGACCTAATTCTGGTCATTAGTATTGTATAAATAAGGGTTTAAACCCTTGTATTATTTATCATCTTTCACTCACACTTGTGAGGACTGAAATTTGCGCGCTCATGAGGGTTTCTTGGCTGAAATTTTAGGCGCACTTGTTGAGGAAGGCTAAATCTTGGAGTATTTTGACAAGTTTCTTGGTGGAAGTGTTCAACTAGCGCTTTTCTTGATTATTCTTGATGAATGTAAGTGGTATTTCTGCAATTCTTCTTAATTGAATGGTTATAGTTTATTTCTCTTGCATTTACATTAAATATTATGAAATTGCTTGACTAAACCCTAGGAAGACTAGCACATGTTATTGTCCTAGCTTCAAAAGCCTTCACCTACTAGATCTTGTCCAAAGGCCATTTTTCTTGAAGCATGTGCTAAGGCCTTGCCATTGCAACACCTTAAGTATCCATTGCTTCATCTTAGCTGATTTTTTGCTTCATCTTTGAGTTAAGGAAGGAGGAAATTATACCAAGGCCTAGGGTTAGCTACACCTTAGTAGCTAGTTTCCCATAGGGTTTGATAATTGGAGCCTTGGGTTACAAACACTCCAATCTATCAATCTCTCTCGTCCTTGACTCTCCTACTGTCATTTTCTTCAACATTTTCTGCCATATTCATTGGCTCCATTTGCCCTAAAGCACTAGTCTAAGTCCTCCCTTGAGTAATTGATCAAAACAACCGTCAAAACCTATTCTTTGAGCAACCTACTAACACTTTCTCACCCTAGAATAGCTTAACCTACTGACAATATTGTTGTTGTTACTAAACTAAGCTACAGGCATTAAATGCAGCATTAAAAGCTTATAAAAGAAATGGAAAACGTTGATTTATACATTGTCTTGTTTGCTTCTAACAAATGCTAGTATTATGATTTCAACGGTTAATGATTCTTAGTCATTTTGAAGCTATTTCAAAGCATTTATAGTGAAGTATTGCCCTATAAATATTGTTGTTATAATTTTTTGTTTACTTCAACATATTCAGCAAATTGTTTTTATCAAGAAAGTCTATGGTTTTATGAAATGCTAACCAACAAGTGTACTTGCAAATATATATAGTTTCTTGTTGCTTTGTTCCGATCAGGTACACTTTGATACATTATCATTTCATTGGTTATAAAACCAGGACTTTCTGATCGATGGTGACTTGTGAGAGGGGATCTTTATCTAGCCACTTTGACTTTGCCTTCTCAAACCCCCGAGTCACCGGGGACATCTCCCTTGGGCCTACCACTCTAAATAGAAAGAGACATCCTATTGAGGTGACAGTGATAGGATAGTCTCTCGTTACGCCAATTTGCTCTCCTTTAACCTTTTCTACTATCAAAGTACAAATTGCGCGATAACAGAGAATAAGATAGTTTCGCACTTGGTGTCGAATTCGTCCACGCTCATCACGAGAAGCAGAAGCGGGGCACTTAAAAGTATGAAGATACACAAGTATATCTCCATACTAGGGGTCCGAAGATGCAACTAGAAAAAAAAAAAAATTAATAGGTGACTCTTCGGGCATAATATCACCAAACTCGACCGGTAGTTCCAAAATTATTTTGGTAAAAACCAATGACTTCTTAGATTTCGCAGAGAAAAAATCCAAGTCAAACTCCTATAGGATAACTATCCATCTACTGATCTTTCTGCCAATGACCCGTCGTGTTAACACATATTGGAAAGGGTTGACGACGACAATGACAATGGTCTTGCGAAGCAATATATAGTGATGGAACCATTGGGCAGCGTGAGCAGCTGCCAAAGCAAGTTTCTCAACATGAGCGTAGTTGAGTTCTGGTCCAACCAGGCCTCAGCTAAGATAATAGATAACATGCTCTTCGAGCATGTCATCCTCTTGGACCAAGACCATGCCGATGGTCAACTCTGCAGCGACCAAATACAACAAGAAATCTTTCTTATAATCATGAGGCCGAAGCAGAGGGGCAGACGTCAGGGCACGTTTCGACGCTTCAAAGGAGCGTTGAGCTGCTTCATCTCAACAAAATGGGACCCCTTTTTTCAAAAGACGCATGAACCCTTTAGTGATCTCGGCATAATTACCAACAAAACGCCGAAGAAAATTTGTTTTCCCCTATAAGCTCTGAAGCTGGGGTATTTTGCAAGGGGGATGCAATTGAACTATTGCCTCAACCTTGAGAGGATCGACCATGATCCCTGTTGTCGACACGACGAAACCTAATAAACGACTCGACGTCACGCAAAAATTGCACTTGTTAGGATTCAAATGAATCTGGTAGTAACGAAATCGCTCAAAGATTAGTCGTAGATGGGCGGGATGATCAGATCTCTTGGGAGAAAGCGATACTCATCAAGGTACGCCTCGACTATGTGTTTGAGGTCGTGAAAAGCGAACGACATGGCCCGCTGAAAGGTAGCTCCAGCATTCTTCAGACCAAAAGGCATCTTTCGATACGCGAAGGACAAATAAAAGTTGTTTTATGTTGGTCCTCGGGTTTGATTTGAATCTGATTATATCCTGAAAAACCATCCATGAAAGAAAAGAATTCGCAATCCGCACACTCATCGACAATCTGATCAATAAACGAGGTTGGAAAATTGTATTTCAGGCAAGCTTTGTTCAAATCGAGGAAATCCATACAAACATGAATCGTGCCTTGTTTCTTGTTGAAAGGAACCGGGTTTGATACCCATTCCTTCAATTGTACGAGGTAGATAAAACCAGCTTTGAGCAGTTTCTCTACTTCTGCCTTTATCGCCGCTGTTTTTCGAGGATTGACCGGACGAAGCTTCTGTCGGACCGATTTGACATCAGGATAAGTCGTGATTTTGTGTTCGACAATTCGTGGGTCGATGCCCAACATCTCCTCGTAAGACCAGGCAAAAACGTCGCGGAACTCCTTGAACAACTCAGTGTAAATTTGAATCTCTTCGGGGGAGAAATCCGCTCCGACGAAAACATTCTCCACAACGCCAAGGGTTCTGGAGATATCAATAGGAATCGTTGTAGCAATTCTTGCCATGTTTCCCTTGGTGTAAACTTTGTGCGTAGCCAGAGGGTTGATAGGACAAGGGTTATCTCCATTCACGGTCAAAACAAACTCCCCCGCCTCTATTCTCCTAAGCTTGGGAAGAAAATAAGATCTATGATGCAGATCATCCCAAGGTCTGTTAGGACCAGTCATTGCCTCTAGAATCGCCTCGTCAGAGGGAAAGACCAAGTCTAAAGGATCTTGAGCAACGAGAGAGTCCTGACCCCAAATAGGCTCTAGAACTGGATCTAGCTCCTGCGAGGGAGCCGGATCGGGGTTGGTCGAGGCTTGTTGGACAATGTTGCAAGCAACCTCAACCACAGATAAGGGCATAGCCATGCCAAGGTGCCCTATCCCTTCCATTGAAGCCGATGGGGAAGGCAAAGTCCACGGGTCGTGAAAGTAGCTCGTTTTAAAAGACGACACTTGAAAAATTGCAGGCCTCATGTAATGTTCCCAAGCCAATTTTTTCGCTGGGAACACTAACTACTCTCTATTAATTGTTGTCTGGATGTGTGTTTGCAGGTTTGCTCTTGGAGTTGTGTTTTAGGGTTTGTGTATTTAGTTATTAAGCATGTGAACATAGATCTGAATATGCATCATACAGAAATACAAGAGATAGCAAGAAACCCCAGATATGGAATCAAACAACATAGATCTGACCTTTATTTAGATAATATGAGAAACCTGATACAATAAGACTGCAAATCTGAAATAATATCAGATAGATCCTCTAGCTGGAATATGAGTTGCTACAAAATGCTCAAGCTATGAAGATACAAGCCTCCAAAGGCTGGATAACAAGCTGAAGAACAATACAAGATTAACTTCTTTCCCACCAGGGTCAAGTCCAAACCCCCCTGGCTGAAGTTATGTCCTCTCGGATAGCTGTGAAGACGCAATATATCGGCCCTGCTGCTAGAAGCCCTCAAATGCCACAAAACTCTGTGGAATGGTACATCAGGGTAAGGAAATCCCTCCCCTGAAGTCTCAAGCTGAAATACCAAGATCTGCTCAAAATGTTGAAACCCCAAATAAAGTTGCGCCTTCCTGAAGACTACAGAGACCCAATAATTCGGCCATGTTTATGGAGACCTCCAAATACTATGAAACTCTCAAGAAAGATAGATCGAGGCAAGGTGAACCCCTTGGTGAAGTCTTTGGCTGAGATATGAAGTTTTGCCCTTCCAAACTGAGTAGATCTACTTTCCAATATCGCCCTCCTTCTCTCCAACTCTTGCCAATGCTTCAGAAAATCAAATGGCAAGTCTAACTCTCCCAAAATGCACTAGAGATGATGATCAAGGCCCTGCAGAGAAAACCCAAGTGTCCAAAAGTCCAAAAGCCTTCTCAGACTCTTGGATCGAAACCTCCTTCATTCAATGGTGCGCCCCATTGCTGAAAACCCTCAAGGTTACGTCCTACTACTACTCTGGATGGATGATTGTACCTGTAGCTGCTGTAGAATGGTGTGAGTGGAGTATTGCATCCCCGAGACCAAGCTTGGAACAAGTGAGGTGGGATCTTTCACCACAGAGTTGTCCTCTAGGGTTTGTATTCTCAAAACCCTCAAATCTGTTGTGCTCTAGAGCCCAAAAGCAAAATGCAATAATAATCCAAAGGTGAGTGAGATGTGCGCCCTTCCTTTCCTTTATACCTCCAATCTGTTCCTTTGTTGCGTTAGTTAACCCCTTGGGTTAACTCCTAGCTTACCCTCTCATGTTCTATTCTTTCATTGAGTTACCTTTTCTTTTCCAAGTCAACTTAATATTATAATGTTGAGTTTAGCTGATGGTTTTTAGCTGACTTTTCCCCATAGTGCATGAGACTATAGTCTAGTGGGGATGAGTAGACTACTGAGTCTCTCCAACCCTCTTCATCAAGAGGTGGGGGACATTACAGTCTCCCCTGCTAGAAATTGCTTGCCCACAAGCAATTCTGAACCCGTCTCCTGTAATACTTGTTCACTCTCCCAAGTAGCATCCTCAATGGGTAAGTCCTTCCATTTGACTAAGTATTCCTTGATGCTCCTCCTCCTTAGATTCTTCTCACGAACCTCCAGTATCTCTTCTGGTATCAATATCAATTTCCCTTCTTCATCTAAGGGTGGCAGTTCCTCCATTGGAGTGATGTGTTGGCCTATGGCTTTCTTCAAGCATGACACGTGGAAAACATTGTGTATTTTGCTGCCCTATGGAAGATCAGGCTCATATGCCACGGCCCCTACCTCCCTGTTGATCCTGTAGGGTCCAAAGAATCGGGGTTGGAGCTTTTCTACTCCACTTCTCTTGATGGATGCCTGTCTGTACGGTTGGAGCCTCAAGTAAACCAAATCACCAACTTCAAATGTGCGCTCTACCCTGTGCCTGTCAACCTGGACCTTTTGCTGATTGTGTGCCCTTTGCAGGTGGTCCTTCAGTTCTCTGAGTATATCCTGACTCTGTTGAATCCAATCCTGAACCATGGGAGCCCTGTTGTCACCAAAGACAATCTCTACAAAGGAGAGATGGTCATAACTGTACAAGGCTCTGAATGGAGTCATATCGATAGACATATGATGAGTGGTGTTGTAGCAGTATTCTCCCAAATGAAGCCACCTAACCCATGCTTTTTGCTGCCCTGATACATAATTTCGGAGGTAGCCTTCCACCCACTTGTTGACTATTTTTGTTTGACCATCAGTTTGAGAATGGTAACTGGTGCTAGGAGTTAAGGCCGTACCAACCAACCTGAATAATTCCTGCCAAAAAGTGCTCATGAATCGGTTGTCCCTGTCACTCACAATGGTCTTGGGTAAACCGTGTAGTCTAAAAACCTCCCTGAAGAACAAATTTGCGAACTGCGTTGCACTGAAGTCTGTGGCAATGGAGAAGAAGTGTGCAAATTTAGTTAACCTGTCCACCACTACAAAAATACAATCTTTACCTTGTTCTTTGGGAAATCTTGTGATGAAGTCCATAGAGATGCTTTCCCATTTGTGCTCTGGGATGGGTAGAGGTTGTAATAATCCTGCTGGATGTGTGTGCTCATCCTTGTTTACCTAACAAGTAGTGCATTCCTTGATGTGGCGCATCACATCTTCCTTCAACCCTTTACAAAAAAATCTTTCCCTTACCTATCGGTATGTTTTGACAAATCCTTGATGTCCTGCCACGGGTGAATTATGGCATGCTTGTAAAACCTTGGCCTTAAAGGCTGACTCAGGAACCAAGAAAGCTCGGCCATTGTAGTAGATGATGTCATCCATTATTCTGAAGTTGTCATCCTGTACCTGTCCATCCATTAATTGATATGCAAATTGGTTCTTTGAGTATTCCACTAAGAGGTGGGCCTTCCAGTCAACTGAGATATCGGTCATAGCATAAACCAATGGCCTCCTGGATAATGCATCTGCTACTACATTATGCTTCCCCTTGATGAACTCAATGTCAAAATCATAGGCCTGTATCTTTCTAACCCACTTTTGTTGCCTCTCATTTAAGTCCTTTTGATCCAAAAAGCACTTAAGACTGTTGTGATTTGTCCTCACCACAAATTTCGCTCCTACCAAGTATTGCCTGAACTTAGCCAATGCGTGCATGATGGCCAACATCTCTTTGTCATAGATGGTATAAAGAAGCTCAGGGCCCCTCAGTTTTCGGCTCTCATAGACAATAGGGTGCCTTTTCTGCATAAGCACTGCTCCAATGCCCTCCCTGGAGGCATCACACTCCACTGTGAAGGCATATGTGAAATCTAGTAGAGCTAAGACTGGGCACGTACTCATTACCTTTTTCATTTTGTCAAAAGTCAATTGTGCCTCTGAACTCCATTTGAATGCTCCTTTCCTGGTCAAATCGGTTAAGGGTGCACAAAGCTGTGAGAAACCTTTGACAAACCTCCTGTAGTAGCAACAAATGCCAAGAAACCCCTTCAATTCTGTGAGGGTCTTAGGTGTGGGCCAGTCAAGTATAGCTTGGATCTTCTCTTGGTGTACCTGCACCCCCTTTACCCCAATGATGTGTCCCAAATAGAGGACCTTTGTCATTCCAAATTCACATTTGGATTCCTTTGCATACAAGGATTGACCCTCCATAATGGCCAGAATCTGTTCTACATGTTGGATATGCTCCTCCCAAGTCCTGCTATAAATCAACAAGTCATCAAAGAATACTAAGAGGTACTTCCTTAATTTCTTGTTGAAGAAATGGTTCATGCAAGATTGAAATGTGGTTGGCGCATTGGTCAATCCAAATGGCATCACTAAGAACTCATAGTGATCGTAGTGACATTTGAAAGCAGTTTTGGGCACATCCTACTCCCTCATCTTGATCTGATGATAGCCAGAGCGTAAGTCAATCTTGGTGAAGTAAACAGCCCCATGGAACTCATCCAATAGCTCATCAATCCTCGGAATGGGATACTTGTTCTTAATCGTCTTCTTGTTCAATGCCATGTAATAAATGCACATGCGCATGGTCCCATCCTTCTTTTTCACTAGTACCATTGAAGATGCAAAAGGACTGGAACTCGGTCTAATGTGGCCCATGTCCAGTAGTTCTTTGATCGCCTTCTATATTTCATCTTTGTATTTCTTTGGGTGTCTATAGGGAGTGGTGATGACAGGTTTCGCTCCCTCTTCCAACTTTATGATATGCTCAAACCCCCTATCTGGTGGTGCTCCTGGTGGAATGGGTCCAAAAACTTTGCTATGCTTGTTAATGATCCTCTGAATCTCGGGTGAATAATGAGTCTCCCCTTTCTTATCCACTCGTACTGATATTCTACATTCAGCAGCATATGCAATGTCTTCTCTTCTAAAAATGGCCTCCATGAGCTTTGTTGTAACTACCCTAGGTGTGTTTCTTGACATGCCCCTAAGAACTACCTTTTTCCCACTTTCCTCGGTGAAGGACATCTCCATGGTCTTGTAGTTGGTAGTGATTGGCCCCAACGTACTAAGCCACTGGACCCCAAGGATGATATTAGTGTCTGGAAGGTCCATCACATAGAAGTCTTGTGCCAAATCATGTCTGCCCAACATAAGCTTCATTCCCGGAATATACCTGTCACAGGGCATAGTGCGCCCTCCTGCTACCTCTACCCTGAATCCTTCAAATTCAACAGTGGGTATGTGCCTTCTCTGTAGTAGGGTTGAGTCTATGAAGTTATGTGAAGCACCCCCATCAATGAGAACCGAAACTTTTTGTCCCTGTAGCAACCCTCTCATCCTGAAGGTGTTGAATTTGGGTACCCCACTGATGGATGCCAATGTTACCTTCTCATCTATTGCAAGGTTGTGACTTGCATCTTCATCTTCTGTGTTTTCGGTGGTGTCTGCCTCTATGTTTTGAAGGTGGTCGTAACCTTCATCTTCCTCGTTATCAGAAGTTACTTCAATGTAGTGTGCCTTGCCTCTGCCCATACATTTGTGGGTGGGATCCCAAGGTTCTTTGCATGTATAGCACAATTGCTTCTTCCTCAGTTCCCTTCTAGTGTTGTCATCCATTCTACCCCTACCTTTTTCAAACCCCCTTTGGTCTCTCCCTCCTTGGTTCATGGGAGGTCTTTGGTCTCTTCCTCCTATGTTTAGAGGCGGTCTAGGAGTGAATCTAGATTTTTACTGCTGAGCCCAAATCTCTTGTCCTCCATATAGCATCCTGTAAGTTGGTAGGCTTGAAAGCCTTTACGCAGCCCCTTAAGGGTTCCATCAATCCCTCTATGAAGAGCATCATGAGTCTTGCTTGAGATACATCCTGCACCATAACTGTTATCCTCTGAAACTCCTCTATATATACCTCTGGCAATCTTGTCTACCTGAGTTGAGTAAGTTCCCTAAAATGTAGCTCTGGATCCCCCTGGTCAAATCTGTCAGTAAGCCTCTATGTAAACTTTGTGTAAGCCACGATCTGGTTGTGGCCAAGTGTAGTTAATCCATGGTACCACCAGTCATGAGATTTGCCTGCCAGGTACATGGTGGCAAACTTGATGGCATCCATCTCTCTCATAGGGTTAAGTTGTAGGTAAGTTTCAAGCATCTGCACCCAAGCTTGTGCAGTCACCTTGGAAGATCCATCAAAGTATGGGATTTCCATCTTGCCAGCTTTGTGCTCTAATTCATAGTTATTCCTGTGATATGTCTTGGGTTTACCCCTAAATTTAAACCCACAATATTTCTCCAGTGTGATTTTCCTTTGGACCCCTGCACTCAGTGAGTTGTATTCCCTGGCATACTATTTGAAATTGTCCTCAATCTCGTCTTGGTAGTTTGGTTGTGTCTAGTTATCCAAGAATGAAGGTAGATAGGGCCTAGGGGTGGTCTTATTGTATGTTTGTCCCTATGGTGCACCTCCTCCATAGCTCTGTCCCTCAGTGTGATAATAGGGAATATGCTCTTGTTGATATCTAGTCCCTCCATGAGACCCACTAGCCTCTCTGTTGGCATAAATTTCTAGGCCTTTTCCCCCATGATTCATCTGCATCAGAAGTTGTGATATCCTCTCCTGGCTTTCACTTACCTTTCAAAGAGTCTCTGTCATCTCTACCTATCCCCTACGTACTGCCTCCTAGTTTTCCTGTAGGTGATGCACAAGGTTGCCCTGTGACACATCTATGGAACGTTGTAAGTCCCTAGCGAACAATGCTAGAATCTGTGGCTCACTGTCCTCACCTGATCCTTCCATTTCGACCTCTATCTCACTTGTTTGTTTCCTTCTTCTGCCCATGTAAATGCCACTAAACTTTTGCATGCACTAACCCCCACTGGATGGGAGGATCAACACTCTGATACCACTGTAATGTTCCCAAGCCAATTTTTTCGTTGGGAACACTAACTGCTCTCTGTTAACTATTGTTTGGATGTGCGTTTGCAGGTTTTCTCTTGGAGTTGTGTTTTAGGGTTTGTGTATTCAGTTATTAAGCATGTGAACATAGATTTGAATCTGCATCATACAGAAATACAAGAGATAGCAAGAAACACCAGATATGGAATCAAACAACATAGATCTGACCTTTATTTAGATAATATGAGAAACCTGATACGATAAGACTGCAGATCTGGAATAATATCAAATAGATCATCTAGCTGGAATATGAGTTGCTACAAAATGCTCAAGATATGAAGATACAAGCCTCCAAAGGCTGGATAACAAGCTGAAGAACAATACAAGATTAACTTCTTTCCCTCCAGGGTCAAGTCCAAACCCCCCTGGCTGAAGTTACGTCCTCCTAGATAGCTGTGAAGACCCAATATTTCGGCCCTGCTGCTGGAAGCCCTCAAATGCCACAAAACTCTGTGGAATGGTACATCGGGGCAAGGAAAGCCCCCTCCTGAAGTCTCAAGCTAAAATACCAAGATCTACTCCTCAAAATGTTGAAACCCCAAACTAAGCTACACCGGCCTGAAGACTGCAGAGACCCAATAATTCGACCATGTTGATGGATACCTCCAAAAACTCTGAAACTCTCAGGAAAGATAAATCGGGGCAAGGTGAACCCCTTGGTGAAGCCTATGGCTGAGATATGAAGTTTTGCCCTTCCAAACTGAGTAGATCTACTTTCCAATAGCGTCGTCCTTCTCTCCAACTCTTGCCAATGCTTCAGAAAATCAAATGGCAAGTCTAACTTTCCCAAAATGCACTAGAGATGATGATCAAGGCCCTGCAGAGAAAACCCAAGTGTCCAAAAGTCCAAAAGACTTCTCAAACTCTTGGATCGAAACTTCCTTCATTCAATGGTGCGCCCCCTTGCTAAAAACCCTCAAGGTTACGTCTTGTTGTTGCTTTGGATGGATGATGGTACATGTAGCTGTTGTAGAATGGTGTGGGTGGAGTATTGCATCCCCGAGACCAAGCTTGGAACAAGTGAGGTGGGATCTTTCACCACCGAGTTGTCCTCTAGGGTTTGTATTCTCAAAACCCTCAAAATTGTTGTGCTCTAGAGCCCAAAAGCAAAATGCAATAATAATCCAAAGGTGAGTGAAAGGTGCGCCCTTCCTTTCCTTTATACCTTCAATCTGTTTCTCTGTTGAGTTAGTTAACCCCTAGGGTTAACTCCTAGCTTACCCTCTCATGTTCTATTCTTTCATTGAGTTACCTTTTCTTTTCCAAGTCAACTTAATATTATAATGTTGAGTTTAGCTGATGGTTCTTAGCTGACTTTTCCCCATAGTGCATGAGACTATAGTCTAGTGGGGATGACTAGACTACCGAGTCTCTCCAACCCTCTTCATCAAGAGGTGGGGGACATTACACCTCAGCTGGTCGGGAACAGTTGAAATAAAGCTTACATCATTGGAAGGCAGCGGATAATCAAAAGTTACCATCAAAGATGGAAGCAAACCAGCACCTAAGTTGACAGTGCCAGGTTGTGGGTTATCAATCATCGGGATCGTGGAAGCCCACGATGAAGGGTCTGTATGAGAGAAGAACAATTGGTCGACGGTTACAATTGGTCGACGGTTACAATTCGGCCCTCGTGCGGAAAGCATAAGACCCGAAAAACAGTGGCAACCACCGAATGCATCGCGTAAATCCAACCCCATCCTAACAAAAGATTGTCGTCGAGAGGTGCATCGACCACTTTAACCTTGACGCACACAAGTTTATCCCCTAACTGCACAGGGAAATAACGAATTATTCTGTGTGGTCTAAACGACCAACCATCAAAAGTCGTAAGGAACGTAGGCGACGAAGACAACTCAGGCTAGCCAATGGCCTTCCAACATGCCAACGACATCACGCAAGTCAAGGGACCCTCATCAACCACCGTACGGAAAATGTTCCGTGTCAATGATTTCGTGGTGTATGCCACTACTATCTGAAAGGCAACGTGGTGAGGAAGACGAGGTTTAAGGTCGGTTGGATCGAAAACGATCGTTCCCGGGTTACTGATCGTTGTCGCTCCTAAGGCGGACAACATATCTTTTCTTTGTGAGGGGCAACTCTGGAGAACCTCCAAAGCAAACATTGCACAAGGGATCTGTGCCAGATCCTCTACGACGGAGTAGTTCTGAGCGGCCCTCATGATGGGGTTATGGGAAGCCTTCTTAAACGCACCTTTAGGGATGCGAGTCATTGTCTCGCCCACTGTCTTCTCAATTTGAAGAGGAGTCAAGGGGTTAGTGGCTTCATTTCCCTTCTCGACATATTCCGGTGTTTCGTAGTCACGAGTCCTGGTTGATAAATGAGCATCGGCGTTCAACATGTAAACGTTCGTGGTTGGGTTGTTAGGAGTAGGCACAGGGGGTCCCTGACTCCCCCCAGCCGCGCTCGTGGATGTGGAAGCCTGAGCCATATTTTGCCCTTGCGGAAAAGGGTTTGTCAACACAGTAGGTTGTTGTTGTGTTAGTAGATTATGGGCTTCCGCAAGCTGAGGGAATTGGTGAGTTGAGTGGTCTTCTGTGCAAAGCTTACACAGATACTTTGTCTTCCTCTTCTCAGTTTTGCCCTCGTCAGCATTGTTAGCAGTCTTTTTATCCCCTTTACCCTTCTTGTTTCTCTGTTTCTTCTTTCCCTCGGTCTGCTGGTTGGCCTTGGGAGTCGTCGACTGCACACTGTGTACATCCAATGTCTAGGCAGTGGGGACAGCCGAACTAGGAGTTTGGTTGGCCACAGTATGTTGTATCGACAATTGTTGTAACTGATTCGACAACAAATCCGTGGACTTTCTTTGTGCTAAGCCCACTATTCCATCATCACAGGGCCCAAACTTTTGTTTGGCCTTATCGAGAATAGACCGTGGCGGATCGGGTAAGATCTCGTAAAGCATGCCAGACTGAGATTAAATCAGTTCTAGTTGTTGAGCTCTCATAATAGCCTTTTCCTCAGAAAACACCCCAGACGTTGCTACGTCTTTGGACACGCAAGGAACCAAAGACTTCAAGAACCACTCAAGCAAGAAAGTAGGAGGGACCTTGACCTTAATCAGGCTCTTTCTTCGTTGCCATTCTCGGATATGATCCGAGATATGGTCAGCCTTAGTTTGCTCGAAGTTGGCCAGCAACTCGGTGCCGACATCGTATCTCACTGGCAACTGGAAATGGTTCAAGAAAACCATCTCCAGGTCATTAAAGTAAGAGTACTTCGATCTGTCAAGCTCGATATACCACTTCGCAGCACCCCCTATAAGAGTGTGTTGAAAAAGGCGGAACTGAACAGAGTCATCTTTCAACGAGTTTGATGAGCACCACAAGTGAAAGGGAGTCACATGATCACATGGATCTTCACCAGGATTGCCCTCAAATTTTGGAATATCCAAAGGAAACTTAGTCGGCATGGGGGGCCAACGTGGATCGTGACAGATCGGGTCATTAAATAATCTTGACAAGTCTAGCAAATGCAGGGTTGCCAGAAAGGGTAGTTTTGGTTGCAGAGTATTTACATGAAAAGAGGGCCCTGGATTTTGACTGGCACCAGGTTGCTAGGAAAAGTTGGACTACTGGCCAGGGTTTTGGTAGAAACCGTGGCCTTGACCAACAAAAGGAAATTGCGTCTATTGTGGCATCATCAGCTGACTCCCGAAATTGGACAACATAGTCTGCGCAGGGATTGCTCTCTATGTTGTGTTCCAAGGACCTTGGTTGGGGATGCCCCCAGCCGATCCTCCTGGCATAGCTACAGATCCCTACCCGGGGTTCCATTGAGTATGGAAGAGGTTGCTCCCGGCCGACATCCCTTGCAAGGGAAACGAGCCCTACCAAGGGTTCCAAAGATCATGTGTGGAGTATACTCCAATCGTCGCTCCCTGTGAAGGAATGGTACCTTGCACCGAGTTCTGTTGACCAAAGTTGGGGTTGCCCCCAGTCAGGAAAGCGGTCAAAGAAAAAGCGTTGTTCCCAAACGCACCAAACAAAAAGAGCGGCATAGATCCCACGGGCGTTGTGTAGGATGCAGATCCCAAACTGCCTCCATCAAACAAGCTATAATTAACGTTAGGCCCGATTGGCTGCTAAAACGCGCCACCGAGCGAAGGGGACAGAGGAGGTATATGACCCCCACCGTAAGGGATAGCTTTAAAAGGGGCAATAGTGCCTGTGGCTGATCCTTGCATGGGAGCGTTAGAACTCCCTGCCCCTAGACCTATGGTTTGTAAAGTAGAGTAAGTAAGAACTGAATTTGTGTCTAAGTCGGGCATCCCATATGAGAAGGGAGCGCCTGCCACGTTCTGAGTGAAAAAAATAATGATTGAATCCGTCAAAGGGATCAAACCACTGCCCGAAGTTGTGGGTGTCGAGACAGTTGTGGTCCTGACAGGCGAAGGTGGGGGAGGAGGTACAATGCCCCATCCAGTGGTAGCCGAAACGGGAGTACAGGGACTCCCTGACGAAGTAGCAACGTTCTCTTCCATCACCGCCCGTTGAATGAACTAGCATTCAGGAGAAGTCACCTCGGGGGGACTATCTGAATTAAAAGCGGTGCCGACAAGTCGGTGATCGAAGGATTTGCTGGCCTGAAACCTTCAGACTCGAGGTCAGAAACAATAGATTCCTCTGGTGTCAGAAAGTCTCCTCTCGAAGCAGGCTCGGGTATAGTTTCCTGCGGCCCAGTCGCTTCGAACGATCCTTCTTGATCAAGTCTTCGCCTCAACAGTGGCGGAGGTGGCTCCAAACTAACCGGCGACAGGCCCTGAAGCCTTCGTGACCGGTGGAGCTGTTGATCTTCCACTTTGTGAAATGATCAACCGACACAGTAAGGTTTGACTAGCGTGGAACACAAAGCACACACTAGAAGCTTCCTAAAGATAAATTAAGAAATCGACTAACTAGTGGGAAGGACAGTTACGCCAATCGACACTAGAGCAACTAATTGGTGTAAGTGCAACTCGAACACGGAAGCACCCTCTGGGTATACTCTGCTAAGTGCGATCCGACGTCCGCCCTAGGTACCACGGTATACCCCCGCAGTCACCTGTGTAAGTCCGTAAAATATAGGCAACTAAGTTGCCAACTCACAGTCGGTCAACAGGCGGGTACAGTCGAAAGTCGGGCAGATCGTAATGAGCAAGATAACAAGTCTAAAGCCCTTCAAGGGTGCCGAAAGCAATTGATATGGAAGACAAATGAGGATCTTGAATGGATTCGAGGTCCACGAAGCTTCGTAGGCAAATGCGATCAGTATTGTTCCTGAGAAAGACCCTCAATATACAATCCCCACTACGTTTGGTCCAGCTTTGGAGGGGTTATCTCCTCTACCTTTCCTCACGCGACCTCATTTTTATCCCCTGTGTTAGAGGGGGGTCCCGACTAACTCTTACGGTGCTGGACTTAAAACACTCCCTATCTCATACTCCAACGTTTGTTTTAAATGGCCTTGAAGAGTTTCATCTTCACACCTAATTCAAGGCCCCAAAAGCCTAAACTAGTCGGTGAACCCTACAAACAAAAAGTCTAATATATTTTAAGTTAAGCGTTAATTTTAAGGCTTGATTTACGCAAAGAATGTGATCGTGCAACTAATGGTGTTTTGAAGAGACGAATAAGGAAGAAAACTTTAGAGCATTTGAAAGCAAAAAGATACTTCGAAATTAAAGCAAAGCTTGTCAAACTCTTTGTAACATTCAACTTTTCTAATCAATGTTTCAAGATCTGGTAATTGAAAGTTTCCTAAAAAAGTGTTTTCGTTTGACTAAGCAAAACTACTTATATTTCAGGAAAGCAAGAAAGAACTTTGAAACGACAACTCTTTTCTTTTGCAAACAAACAACCTAGGCTACGTTACCAAACTAAATGCAAGAAAAAATCTTTTTTATTTTTTCGAACTGCTTTAACAAGAAAAACTAAAATAAAATCCTTTTTTGTTTTTCAAAGCAAGAAACAAGAAAAAGAGAAAACAGAACCCAAGATTGACAGAGACCTTAAGCCAACTGCGTAAACACAGGGATTCAAACAAGAAACCAAAGGAGGATCTAAAACTTGAAAGTTCACTCTAAACCTCTAGGGCAAACAAACGAAAACTAAGACACAAGTTAACAACGAATCTTTAACCCAAGCTAAGGCCAAAAACAGAGACTCTGGAAGGTTCAAGAAAGCCCTGAGAAGCCTAAACTTCTATTAGGAAAGAGATAGACCTCTCTTTGTTAAAAAACACTTTCAAGATACACAAACGCGGGCTGTTGCACCAGCAGCCTACGTATGTACGCGGGTTGTCTACTGTGCAGAATGTGTATGTACGCAGGCTGAGCCAAAGCAGAGCGCGTACACCTCTGAGACTTTTCAAAAAGAAAAAGACTAGGCAGACTGACTAGGCAAGAAAAGCTCATAGGCACCTTGCAGGGGCCCAGAGACCCTTAAAAGACTCAGTGAACTTGACTGAAACTCAAAAGGCAATCAGGAAGCCAATTAAAACCCAAAGATGTCCCTCTAAAACCCTAGAGAGACTCCCCAATGGAGTCGTCAATTATGCTAGTGGGAAAATCCCCCTATAACTATACCAGGGTTCTAAGTATAGACAGTGCTATGAACCCACTTAAAAGACAATCTAATTCCTACACTACCCCAAACTTTCCACACAGATGAACAGAAAGTGATAGAAGAGTAAGTCAGAAGCAGTACCTTTGGTCCAAACGTTTGATGTTGACCTCCTCGAGCTTTGTTGCTTCCTTGGATGTTGGTCTCCTCCCAAAGTTGACCTACATCAACACTTAGGCAAACAATGCTACAAATATTATATTTCTACTCATCAATTAGGGTTAGACATAAATCGTTATGCATAAATCAAATGAAAGACATAAAGATATCATTTGGGACAAGGAAAAAGATTATTTTATTCAATATTCAAAGATTGGAAATTACAACCTTTGCAGGTCGACGCTCCGCGAACCTAGTCTGGGCTCCTCTTGACATTGCTCCAAGTGCACCTTCCAAATGCCTTCTCTCACAATCAGTTGATCACTTCAAGGGAAGGGAAGGGATTGTATGGGAGAAAAGGGCTAGAGAGGGAATGTTGAGGCAAGAACTCAAAAATGGATGCAAATACTTGGGCAAGGAAGGAAAGGGATTTGGGAAGAGTTTCACCATTCTAATACTTGATGTTGGAATGAGACCCCAAGACCTCCTTTTATATGACAAAAGAATAGTTAATTGGTTTGGGCACGGGCTATAGAAGGTGAATTGGTTGGGAAACCCTCGATAGCCCGTAAACTCCGTCGACTTCCTTGCAACTTTTTATTTTTTGCAACTTTTGAAGGTAAACGTGGGTTGTTTAGTATGCAGCTAGCGTATGTACGCAGGCTGCCTAGCAAGCAACAAGCGTATGTACGCGGGCAGTAATGCAGCAGGATGCGTACATGCTCCAAAAAATGGTTTTTTAAATAGAGTTCCTCAGCAGAGAATTGGCAAATTGTGCAAGTAGAAAGGCCAATGCCATGTATGCATAAGTAGGGCATTTTAGGGCTATAACATTTGACGGAGCGGAAGATAAAGACCTTGCAATCAAACAATGGAGGTGAATTCACCTCAGAAGAATTCAAGGAGTATTGCAAGGAAGTTGGGATTAAGAGGGAGCTTTCTACTCCCTATAACCCTCAACAGAATGGAATAGCCAAAAGGAAGAACCGGACAATCATGGAAGCAGTAAAGGCCATGATCCATGATCAAGATCTTCCTATGCATCTTTGGGCAAAAGCAGTGAAGACGACAATGTATGTGTAGAATAAAAGTCCCCACAAGGTGCTTGAAAACAAGACACCCAAGGAAATGTTTTCAGGAGAGAAGCCAGAAGTCAGCCATTTCAGAATATTTGGTTGCCCTGTATTTGTTCACATCCCCAAGGAAAAGAGGACAAAGTTGGACCCTTCCGGACGGAAGGGCATATTTATTGGTTACAGTGACACATCGAGGCTTACAGGATATACATTCCCGGTCACCAGATAGTGGAGATCAGTCGATATGTAACCTTCGATGAGAATGCAGCTTTCAGTAAATCCAAACAGATCCGTGCAGAAGAGGCACATGAAGAAGAGAATGAAGTTCCTAAAGTTCAAGAGGCAGTTGAACCAGAGTAAGTCATTCCAGAGGATCATGACATGGTAGAACCTCATAAACCAGCTAAGATATCTTCTCGCAAGGGAAGACCATCTTGGGCACAAGAGCTTATCAGAGATGCAGAAAGAATTGGTGCCCCAGAGAAATCTTTCAAGGGAAGTAAGAAGCCAAAGTCATATTCCAGCTACGTGGCATGCTTGTGTGACATAATGGATGCAGAACCTTCCAGTTATGAAGAGGCTGCAGAAAATCAAGTATGGAAAGATGCCATGGCAGAGGAATACCAGTCCATTATGCAAAATGATGTCTGGGATGTGGTTCCTAGACCAAAGGAAAAATCTGTGGTGAGTTCGAAATGGATCTACAAGACGAAACACGCAGCTAATGGCAGTATTGAAAAATATAGGGAAAGATTTGTGGCCTGAGGATTTCTCTCAGAATGAAGGGATAGACTATGAAGAAACTTTTGCTCATGTAGCAAGATATACCTCAATCAGGACTATACTTTCATTGGTCGCTATGATGAAATGGAAGGTGCACCAGATGGATGTAAAGACAACCTTCTTGAATGGTGAAATAAAAGAGGAAGTTTACATGGAGCAACCACTTGGATTCGAGACACAAGACAGGGAGACTCATGTGTGCAGATTAAAGAAGGCTTTATATGGATTGAAGTAGGCACCCAGAGCATGGTATGGTAGGATTGACAATTTTCTGATGAGCTTGGGTTTTACGAAGAGCAGTGCAGATCCTAACCTTTACTTTAAGGTTGAGGATGGTGAACCGGTGATTCTACTGCTATATGTAGATAACATGTTTCTAACAGGTGCGGAAAATATCATCACTGAATGTAAGAGGAAATTGGTTGCATAATTCAAGATGAAAGATTTAGGAAAAATGCACTACTTCTTGGGACTAGAAGTTTGGCAGAGATCAGATGGGATTTTCCTAAATCAAGGAAAGTATGCTGTGGAAATCTTGAAGAGGTTCGAGATGTTGGACTGTAAGGCCATGGTTACCCCGATGGTATCAAATCTTAAGTTGTTTCAGGATACAACTTCAAAGATTGTGGATTCTACCTTATACAAGCAGATAGTGGGCTCGTTGATGTATTTGAGGAACACAAGACCAGATATATGTTTTGGTGTGAACACCCTAATTCAGCATTTGGAGCAGCCCAAACATGTCCATTTGGTTGCAGCAAAACATGTGTTGAGGTACCTTAAGGGTACTCTAGATCATAGTCTATGGTATAAATATGACCATGAGTTTGGAATGTATGGATACTCAGATTCAGATTGGGCCGACAGTATTCTTGACCGGAAGAGCACTTCTGGATATTGTTTTAGTCTTGGCTCCAATATAGTCTCGTGGAGCAACAGAAGCAGTATGGTTGAAGCTGAGTATGTGGCAGCATGTGTAGCGAGCAAAGAAGCAGTATGGCTTCGGAAGCTGTTGTCTGGGTTATTTGGTCTCGGATTGGAGGCGACCTACATTTGGTGTGACAACTAGAGTTGCATGAAGTTGTCAGAGAACCTAGTGTTCCATGACAGGTCGAAGCATATCGAGATCATATACTACTATATTAGGGATATGGTACAGAGGGGAGCAGTGAGGCTCCAGTTCGTGACTACTGCGGATCAGGTTGTGGATGTGTTCACCAAGTCGTTGTCGAGGACGAAGTTCGAGTACTTCAGGGACAAGCTTGGTGTGGTCCCTCTTCAGAAGGAGTGACGGGTGGAACTCATCCAGCATGAAAAAGGGTTGGCACTGAGTATGAAAAAATCTCATACAGCATGAAAAAGGGTTGGCATTGAGTCAGGTGGGTCTTGTTATCCCCTAGCTTAGGAATAACTAAGGAAATTATGTCTAGAAGCCCACAGGTCCTAGACATGGAGTACCGAGAGCCAGATCGACTTGAGCATGGCCCTAGAGGGCCCATCCATTCATTCTTCAGCGCCTCCACTTTGTCAGCAGCAACAGCATCCATCACCTCGGCCCGGTCCTGTAGTGGAGATGGATCTTTCTCCATGAGGTAATGAGTCTGGGTATTATGATATGTGTCACTTTGATCCTCAAAACCTTTGAATATGTGCATTCAATTCTTTTTCCTCCTAACGGGTGCTTGGATCTTATACTTCTCCACTTGACCATACCTGGGGGGAATGACAAGATGCCCTAGTAAGTTGGTACCTGTTGTCGTCCTTATACACACTTGCAAATGTGAGCTAAGTCCTGTTCACTTAGTGTGTCCTCGGAGGCACAATGCCTAGGTTCAAAGCCCACGCTGTCACTTTGACTTGAACCTCTTCAGTCTAGGCTAACTCCTAGGGAAGCCAAAGGGGGTAGACCCTAGTTACTAGATGAGATTAAGAGTTTAATGTTCTAGGAATTGGTTTTAATTGGTTAAAAGGTCAGGGGGGATCTAGCCTATGATGTCAATCAGCAAGTGCAAGATGCAACTATCTAAGTACGAGAGTCAGACCTTTTCCTAGGGCAACTAAGAATAGTGCCTAAGATTGGGCAATGGGGTCAACTAAGTTAAGGGGATGTTCGTTACAAGATAATTACAAGTTACAAAAGATTACAAAAAGATAGATACAACTAGATACAAAGGAATATCTAACATATACAGATTAAGACTAGATACAAAATATTAACAAATGCTTGAAATGTGCAGGAAAGAAGATATTCAAAGATGAACAACCATCAACACTTCAAGCCAAGCATGCTCACAACAGATAGACTTCCGTTGGACTGCTTTTCAATGGCCAAGAGACGCAAAGCACTCAAGACCCAATCAAGAGAATGCCTCCAGGTGGATGCGCACTTCTTGAAGGATCACACCACAAGTACAAGAATTAAGGATAGATGAAAAACGTGGAAACCCAAATATTCCAAATGAAAGATTTAACCACTTAGATATTATTTCTACAACACATTAAAGATAGCTTGCATATGAAAGTAAATTGAAAGACAGTGAGATCAGTGAGCTTGCAAGTGTGTAATTGTATTGTTGATGTTGTAGATTGAAAATTAAATTAAGTGATTAAGTGTGAGATTAATTTTAGCCCTATCTAGGTGTCAACCCAAAAACTCTCCTCCCC
>ML811081.1:9280-21760 GCA_009831015.1 Picea engelmannii
CACCAGAAGAAGTTGGATAAAGAGATTGGAAAGAATGGAAGAGGAGATTCCATCATCGATGTGAGTCAAGATGATTCACAAGAGGACGATTTTCAGCAGGAAAAGTCACCGTTGAGTTGGCTTGGTAAGAAATGGTTGGATTTATTGAGCAAGTAAGGATTTCATTTTTCTGTTGTAAATGCACTTTTCATCATTATGTGTGCATTTATGGGAAGCATGATAAGTTGCAGCAGTTTATCACAACTTGCATGATGCAAGTTGCATGTGAATGCAATTCATTTTGAAGGCATTTTTGTTGTTGCATAAATTCGCCAGGAGGATGTAAAAGATATATATGATGTTCACTTGTTACAGCCATATATCTTTTTCATATTCAACTCTTATGTACCTACATGTTTTGGGTTATGTACTTATGTTTGTACTGGAAGGAGAGTTGAAGAGTTATGCACATGCATTTGTTTGTGTATGTGTAAGCAGTGAATCTGGTGATAGTTCATCATGAATGACTCATGATTGTTACATGATTATGTATCATGTTTTTCGACTTGTCAGTTTGGGAAGGTTGATATGTTTCAAATGAGTCTCGACTGGTGTCGATGATTGTCTGACGACTATGTTGTGTCGATCATGTTTTTCGACTTGTGTTTAGTCGATGGTGTTTGTTGACTTGTAAGTTGATTTTGAGTACAACAAGATGCAGGAAAACACCATGTGCTTTGATGAAGTACAAGATGCAACAGTTTTTGTTGGCATCATTTTTCAGTCTTGTATAATTTGTCTTCAAGATTGATGGTTTTCTTGGCTTGTGACAAGATGTCGCAGGAAAGTTTTTGCATCCATTGGAGAGTTGATTGTGTTGACGTCAAAGATTTCAAAAGAGGGACTTAATTCTCAGTGGGAAGGTTGGCAGTCTTCCAAGAACAAAGAGAATAGTGGGTCAGCAGCAGCCAGAGAACAATGGTTGAGGGACATAGCCTATTGCAGTGCAAGGCATGTCAAGGTATCCAGGTGATTGTCGAAAAGACTTTTCAAGTAGAATAAGTTGATATAACTTGAAAGTAGAAGAGTATTGAAGCTCAAATAGATAATCATAAGATTTCGTGGGTCCAAAATCCTTTCAGTGGGAAGGCGTGATCAAAATCTGGACTAGGGGTCAAATTTTAGCTCAAAAATCAACATTCTGAGAATTGCCTCAAAACGAACGAGAGCATATCCCTCGTCATCATAAACCCAACACAACTCGTTTCATCTCAAACAGACGTTGGGAGCGAGAGATATCGCGATCTGTTCAAATCGCCAAACAGGTAAAAAAAGGACACTGACTGGGCAGTCCATACAGTTCGTACAAGATGATGTGGCAGAGGTCGTACACTGACGTGGATTGACCATACATGCTGACGTGGTAGTTTTGGATTGGCAGATTTGGAAGAATCATTTGACGACACATGGCATTAATTTGGTCAATGGTATGGTGCCACGTGGCCCAGTCATGGGTTGCCACGTGGCACCCCTTTATTGGCTATGGTTTGTTAATAAAATTTTTATGGAGTCCGTAGGGGTCGAACCCCGGACCTCCCCTTTGGCTCCGCGCTTTGGTAGTGTGTGGGCTACCACTATCCCACACAGTGGTGCTTATTAACCATATGTGTTTAATTGTATTTGAAATGCATTGAAATATATTGTGGGGCACGTCCGGGCTGGGGCTTAGCCCCAGCCCCGGTCGCATGCTTTTATTTATATGACCACCACTTTTGTATACGGAGCGCGCGCGAATATGGTTTATGTAACAGAGCCTGCGGTCTTGTGTATTGATTCATATGGCCACCGGTTTATATATTGCCCGTGGGATTTGATACAAAAAGGTTACCCCCCGGTCTTATGTGCTAATCCATATGACCTTGCCATGGAGCGCGGGTTTTTTTTTTAATTAGTTTTTAAAATGGTTATACAAACCGTATGCCGCCATTTTTCATTGTTTCATTCGCCCATGTAAACGAAGCCCCTTTTTCTATAGCGCATGGTCATATGGACCTTGTGACCGTGGTCTTGGCGGTTAGGGGCTGGAGGCGCCCTAACCGTCCTACAGTTTGGACCATTTTTTGGTTATGTGCGTGTGCTGGGTTTAAACATGCGTTTTGGAGTGTGTTCTTGGTTCAAGCACACATAGGTGCATTTTGGCGAACTAGAGCCAACAAGCTTGAAGGAAGAGAATGGCATGAGGCCTATCTTTCTCATTTTTTGGCCGAATGAGGTGTCGTAAAAGCCTAGCTAGGGGTTTTTGGATGTCCTGAATCCAATGGCACTATTATCAAGGCCATTTGAAGACTTATCTTGTAGGTTTTTAGCCATTGAAGTTTCAGCAAGCTCCAGGGAGCTTGAATCCCTCATTGATTGATGACATGTTTTGGTGAGCCTATGTTTGTTTTCTGTGAATGAATAATCATTTTTGGCTAATTGTTATGCTATGAACACATTGGGATAGGTTTCAGAGGCTTTTGAGGACTTTTACATGTGTTTTTTCCAAAGATAAGATCAGTGAAGATTATGGCCACATGTAGAAGAGGTCATGCCTGAATGAGCCATGATCCGTTTTCAGAGTTCTATTAGTCATTTTTGGGGTTTTTATGTGTTCTGATCCCAATGGTACAGTCTGTTTTTCCATTGGAGTTGAGAAGCAACTTGTAAAAGAAATTTTGACAAATTAATCCCAGAGAGCCAAGTCCATTGATGGAGGCTCGAGGAGATGTAGCCCGGAGAGGGGTGAACTCCTTTATCATGTTGTTCTTGTTGTGAGTTTGATGGTTTATTTGCTACAAGTTATGTTGCTGTGTATTTATTGAAAGTACATATTTAACCATTTAAAAGAACATATCCTCACACATAAGCATTTACAAGAAGATACATAAATTTGGCACATAAACTATCTTGCATATTTTAACACATGAAGCAAGGTCCTGTAAAGTTTTATTTTAATGAAGTAGAGGGTGCTTGCATAGAATAACAAGTCAGACTTCTATTTTTAGATAAAAAATCATGGTGTAGATTCTGTGTAATGTGCCAAGAAAGTCGTGACGTGGAGGCTAGGTAATATGCTAATTAAAACGCATACATAACATCAAAGACAAAAACATAAATAAATTTGCAAATATATATATCAACACACAACAATATCAGTAAAGAAAAACACAAACATATAATCAAAATGTAGATATATAAATTCAAAAACATAAGATAATGCAAATAACGCAGTAATACATCATTGGAAATTATATGATAACACAGTAATATGATGTAACATCCCTCTCTTGCGCACACTGAGCGAACTTATTCTTTGAGGATACTTGCTTACAAGTGATCCAGATTATTATACTATTGGTCATTTGATTATGATTATGAGGCATTATGGATATGATGATATGTTATTTTTTTGACATAGACATGTGCTATTGACTGGGTTCTCCTGAGTGTGTAGGAATTTGGACATTGAGGATGCAGAGGCATTGATGAAACCCCTTTGAATCCAGATCAAGTCAGGGAGAGGATTTTTGGGTTTGAATGTTATTGATGTGACACATGTACATATGATTAGATGTTGTGATGATTGATTATTTTTTCTGACACGATTCTTTGATGGATGCAAGATGACGATAGCTTGCCAACCAGACTCACATGTGGAGTAGAGGGGTCACGTAGGACAACCAAAGACTTGAGGGAGAGGTGTGGACAACAACCCTACCACATCCTAATAGCAATCTCGTCATGGCTTGAACTGTAGGTTAAAAATTATCTAATTCGAGAAAACCCACGATGTCGTGAGGGCAGACTATGATAGTCGCTCACGATGATTGTAAGGGGCGTGCAATAAGGCATGGACCTTATTCCTCATAGGCCCTTAGTATCCCACAAGATCACCCGGCGGAGTATTGAATACAGGGGTTTTTGATGTCTACCAAGTCAGTTAAGAGGCGATTGGAACCCTTGGAGCACGTAGTGCACCCTGGAAATGTCGCCCAACCTATAGAAATTAAAACCTAGGTCTAAGTAGAACATGTGGTAAAAAATTAATAATAAATAAACATGTAGCAAGAAGGGGTTAAGAAATTCAAATTAATTTATTTAAGTCAAATTATCATGAAGAATTAAATTTTTAAAAAGGGAAATGGTTGTTTTTATCTATTTTTGTTGATTTAATTTTAGTTAAAAAGAAAAGAGGGTAAATGGTTGTTTCATCTACACTTGCTAAATTAAATTTTAGTTAAAGAAGAAAAAGGGTAATTGGTTTCTTTATCTACACTTGCTAAAAATGATTTTTAGTTAAAAAGGAAAAAGAGGGAAACTTAAAAAAATAGGAAACTTAAGGAAAAAGGGGAAACCTAAAAAGGGGCGGGGGAGGTAAAGAAAAAGATGAATGACTAACTTAGTAAGGAATCTTGTCATTGGAACTTTCTAATTATGAAATCAACAAGGAATTAAGTAAGGTGTAAGTCATTTAAGAAGTGTAAGGGAATTTTGGGACACCTAGGATCATTTTTAGGAATGCTTTTAGGTGGGTGAGGGAAATAGGGATAATTAATTAATTAATAAAATTAATTTCTTAGTGCATCTAGGGGATGGGTGACATGTATACGGGGGAGGTTTTTCCTAATTAATTAATTGAATAAGGAAATTAATGAGAATTTGGGAAACTAATTACTTGAAAACTCTATAAAAAGGATGGAGGAGGAGTATGGATCTCATATTTACGCGTAGCGTTACGCTATTGAATTTTTGTAAAACCCATCTTGGTTAATGAGGGGTAGCTCGACCTTGCGAGGTGAGATGGGTGCTAGCAGTTCTTTGGTATTGTGTGTGTGGCCCCTTTGCAACTCGCGGGGCTCAGGGGGAAGAAGAGTAACCCTAGCGTTGCTTGGGAGGTACTGGTGAGGTCTCATCATTTGGCAAGCAAGAGTTGGTCGGAGCGCGGGTGGTACAGAAACTATGGAGCATTCACGTTTGGCTAAGGTACGCTAGTTTAATTTGTTACTTGCAATGAAAATTTACTTTACACATGTTATTTCTTTGTGTTTGGTTGAAGATTTCATTGACATGAGCTGTCTTGCACCTTCTTTCCTACAATATTTGTAATCCCCTTGCTTTCCAAATTCGTTTTACCATTCGACCTTTACCCAATTTAGTTTTGAAAATTTGGTTTTGCCAAATTTGTTTTACCATTCGCCCTTTACCCAATTTCGTTTTTCCAATTCGGATTTGCCAAATTTGTTTTATCATTCTCCCTTTACCCAATTCGTTTTGCCAATTTGGTTTTGCCAAATTCGTTTTACCATTCGACCTTTACCCAATTCATTTTTCCAATTCGGTTTTGCCAAATTCATTTTACCATTCACCCTTTACCCAATTCATTTTTCCAACTCAATTTTGCCAAATTCGTTTTACCATTCACCTTTTACCCAATTCCTTTTTCCAATTCGGTTTTGCTCAATTTGTTTTACCCAGAAATGTGAATATACAACTTTGAATTTGTATCTTAATATTAGACAAACAACATTGAATATACATATCTAATAGACAGGGGTCATTTGCTTGTTGTTGTGTATGACAATGAGTTAGACATAGATGGATAGAAAATTTATATATCTTCGTTTTTAATATTTCATGACAACCAATATAGTTTGACAATGAATTTATATGATTTAATGGATATGAATTGGATAGCGAATACATACGTTTGAATGAAAACAACTTTAAACATTTTATTTTAAATATGTTGTATGACAGTAAATATTCAATAGACAACAAGTTAATACAATAATTATTCATGACAACGATACATAATCTAATTCCTTGCTAATTTCATTTTTAATTATTTCTGATAACATTTATAATAGTTCACTCCTTCACACTTAGACATCATGCTTAACAATTAATGGTTTATGGTTTGTTGACGAAGTCATTTAATAGCTTGTGCAAATTAAATTGAGTGATGTCATCTTGAGTCTTGTCGACTTGTTGCTTGGGTGCGTGGGTATAGTCTTCTTGTCAGTTAATTCAGTCTCCTGGCACGTTGGATTTTTCTTGGGTTATTGGTCCAGTTGTGTTTTGTTGCGCCATGGTTATGGTCATGCCTATCGCCTTGTGAAGACATGATTCTTGATGAGTGGATCCTTGCATGCCCTTATGGATTGACATGAATGATAGCCTGGCCGGATTCTTGTGCTTCCCGATGTGGGATTTTGATCATTGTAAGTGTTATCGGTACTTGGTAACGCCTTACACGTTTTGGTCTTTACGCGTCATAGAGGCTTCCACTTACTAGTTTCCAAAGTCATTGTGTCGGGTTGGTTGATGTCATCCTTTATATTGTAGGCGTTGTATTGCTTGTGTCAGGCGGGTAGTCATTTCTATCTATCTATTGATTATCACATGTTTTGTCTAGTTGCATGTTGTGCTGGTGTGCTAAGTCGTTGTTGTTTGTTTCCTGATTTGCGTGCTTTATGTTCATCATCAAGTTGTGTTGTTTAGTTGTTGTCGATGTTGTCTTCCTACTTCAAAAAACAAACTTGCTTTTGTGTTGCGTCATATGTAGTCGTAACGATGGGGTCGTTACATATGGTATCAAAGGGGGTTCAACCCTGTGACTGTGGATTGCCATGCTTTCCACTGCAGTAAACCCTTGAGTAATAACCTAACGCTAATTAAAAAATTTAATGTGTCCATGTGGTGATCTCGATTAAAGGACGCCGCAGAGGTTCATAGCATGATGTTGTGGAAGGAAGTGAGACACCTCGAGAAGTTCTCGTGACCTCAGATTCTAACCCCAAAAGGGAAGAACATGTCCTTGGGTTGGATTCGATTGTTGTAAGGGACGAGGATGGTCTAACCAGGTCCTTCTAGATATTGTTAGAGGTATTGATTCACCATATGTGCTGAGATGTGGCCAGGGTGCATGTACCACTGAGGGTCCACAACGTGCCCAATCAATATAATTAATATTCACCATGAACTCGAGAAGGTCCATTTCTCCCGAGTTCTTAGGTGCCTCAGACAATGCAATCACCGATGAATGGTTGGACAATATGGTGAGGCTCCTGGACTTCATGACTATACCTCCAACAAGAAGGTATGCATGGCGGTCTTTCAATTGAAGGGGAGCGCTCTTTTATAATGGAATATGCTCCTACCACAATTGAACATGGTATTCGAAGACATGTCATGGGAACTGTTTTAGGAACAGTTCTAGGATAGGTATATTTCTGAGGAATTCATTGAGCATCAACTCAATGAGTTCAAGGCATTATGGAAAGGTAGCCATACAGTGCCCTAGTACGAGGCCCATTTTTGGAGCTTCTTCGGTATGCTCCGCACCTTTTACTGAGAAAATTAAGGGCAACAAGTTCATGTTGGCCTCAGTGTTAGGATCCAGCTTCTACTTTGGGTACTAGGAATACTGGATCGGAGAAAGTGTGTTGGAATGTGGGGAGCCACATTACCAGCATGACTTCCCAGTGGAGAGGATCAGAGCATCTGGATCAGCCGGACCCACTACTGTGGGAGTTTTGGGTAGGGCCCATCAGATTCATGCAGTGGTGAGTAACCTCTAGGAAGATCACCAATCGATTGTGCTCAAGACGTCAGATACCGTCACTGACCATATCCTTAGTATTTTGATAGATCCTGGTGCTATTTGAAAGTTTTATTTATGGTGTGGCACTAAAAATAATTAAGGTTAGGGAATTTAGACAAGATGAGTTTATCTTTCTAGAAATTGCTTATGGAGATAAACAAAAGGTTGGTTGGAAGGTTACGGGTTGTAGCCCTAACTTGGGAGAGTTTGTCACTAGGGCCAACATGTACATCATGATCTTAGGATCTTGTGACGTCATGGTCGATATGGATTGGTTGGAATCGTGTGAGGCGATACTCAACTACAAAATGAAATGGTTGAGCTTGGTCGATGATGAGGGTCAGAGACATGTGATTGTAGGTCAGAACCAGGGAGTTTCCCTGAGGTTCATATCTTCCTTGCAGCTAGGAACGAGCATGCACAAGGGATTTAATATTTATGTGATCCTTGCGTTAAAAAAGAAGGGAGTAGCGGAAGGTCTATAACACCTTACGTCGATGAGAGAATTTGTAGACATCTTCCCTGAGGAGTTACCTAAAATTCCTCCAGAGGGGGAATTGAAATTGACCATCGACCTAAAACTGGGGACTGAACCAATAACAAGAAATCCTTATCGGATGTCAACCTCAAAATTACAACAGTTGAGAATGCAACTGAAGGAGTTGCTAGACTTGGGACTTATACGTCCAAGTGTGTCACCATGGGGTGCGTTGGTTATCTTCATATCGAAGAAGGATGGGTTATGAAGACTCTCCATTGACTATCGTCAATTGAACAAAGAAATGATCAAGAATCAATACCCATTGCCAAGGATTGATGATATGTTCAATCAGATGAAGGGCGTGATGGTGTTTTCAAAGATCGACTTGAGATCAGGTTATCAATAGTTACGGTTCAAGGAGGATGAAATCCCTAAGACCACCTTTAAGACAAGGTTTGAACATTACGAGTTTATTGCTTTACCTTTTGGACTGACAAACACCCTTGGGGTATTTATGAGTTTGATGAACAGGGTGTTCTGCGAGTACTTGGACAAGTTTGTCCAAGTATTCATTGACGATATTTTGATTTATGCTCATATGATGGAGGAACACAACAAACACCTGCGCTTGGTACTACAATGTCTGCGAGATAACAAATTGTATGGGAAATTGTCTCAATGCTCGTTTTATCAGTCAAAGATTCACTACTTAGGGCATGTCATCTATGGAAAAGGTATCGTCATGGATCCAACAAAGGTTGAGGCTATTATGGAATGGCTTGTGCCAACGAATGTCTTGGAAGTACGTAGCTTCATGGGTTTAGAGGGATATTATCAATGTTTTGTCGAGGGATTCTCAAAGATAGCAAATCCGATTAAGGAATTGCAGAAGAAGAACAAGAAGTTTGTTTGGATCGATAAATGTGTGGAGGCATTTCGGAGGCTCAAGGAGCTGTTGAAAATGACATTGATACTAAAGGTCCCTGACATGGATGCAGACTTCTTGGTATGCACTGACACATCCAAGGAAGGCTTAGGCGGAGTCTTGATGCAAGACGACCGAGTGATTACTTACCTCTCGAGAAAGTTGAGAAGGCATGAGGAGAACTATGCAACACATGATTTGGAGTTGTTATCCATTGTTTATTCCTTGAGAGTTTGGAGACACTACCTTATTGGACGAAAATTTGAACTAAAAACAGACCACTGTGGACTACAACACATCTTTACGCAAAGCGACTTGAACGCGCGACAACGACGTTGGTCAGAATTGCTTAGAGAGTATGATTTCAAGATTACTTACATAAAGGGAACAATGAATAGAGTTGTTGATGCGTTGAGTTAGAGACCGTGCATATTTTCGGTGATGCCTCTTCAGACAAATCTACGTGAAAATATTATAACTTTACAGTGCGATGATGATTGGTACAAACAGGTCAAGGATTTTATCGGATAGAACACAATGATGGTACCAATATTTGAAGGATTTACGTTGGATGACGATGGATTATTGAGATTTAAAAATCTAATTTACATATCACCGAACGATGAGTTGAGGAGTTTGATCCTAAACTAGGCTCATAGAGTAGTGTACATGGCTCACCCTAGAGTCACGAAGATGAGGGAGGACCTTAAACCCTTATTCTTCTGGAAAGGAATGAAGGCATACATATTCAACTACGTGGCAAGATGTCTAGAATTTTAGAAGGTGAAGGCTGAACATAGACATCCAACAGGATCACTACAACCACACGCTATTTTAGAATCGAAATGGGAGGTCATTTCGATGGATTTCATTGTTGGATTTCCACTTACAACAAGGAGACACGACTCAATTTTTGTGGTAGTCGACACTCTGACAAAGAGTGCTCATTTTATTCCTATGCGTACGACATATCAAGCACCTGGCATAGCTAGACTTTTCATCAGTGAGATTGTGAGGCTGCATGGAATTCCTAAGAGGATTATATCCGATCAAGGATCGATGTTTACTAGACGATTTTGGACTAGTTTCCAAGAGGCCTTGGGAACCCAACTTAACTTTAGTACCATATATCACCTAGAGACAGATAGGAAGACCAAACGAACAAACCAAATCTTGGAGGACATGTTGTGTATGTACGTGATGGACCAACAAAAGAGCTGGGAATAATTCTTTCCACTGGTAGAATTCACATATAACCACAATTATCAAATCACCATTAGGATGGATCCTTTCGCGTTTCTTTATGGGAAACCATGTCGGACGCCTTTGAGTTGGGATTGGCTTGAGGATAGGGTCTCGTGGGACTAGAAGTGATCCAAGAAATGGAAGATCAATGCAAACAATAAGACAAAGGATCGAGGAAGCACATGATCGGTAGAAGAGTTATGTTGATGCACATCATGTCGATTGTAGTTACAATGTTGGCGATCAAGGATTCTTGTGGGAGAAACCGCATAAGAGTTCGATAAAGTTTTGAAAGGGTGCTAAACTATATCCTAGGTTCATGGGATCCTGCGAGATTGTGGAAGAGAGAGGGCCATGGACTATTGACTAGCCTTGCCTGATCCTTGAGGTGTATGCATGATGTATTTCACGTCTCTATTTGAGACATTATGTTAGTGATCCTACACATGTTTGACTTGAGTACCTTACAGGTATCGAATGATGGTGCGCTCACGGAATATTCGATTAGTATTATGGACCATCGCATTCGATAACTACGACGTTGAACAATAGATCAGGTCAAGGTCCAGTGGGACAACTATAGTTCTCACTCGGTGACCTGGGAGGACACATATGATATGCACCAACAATTTCCATTTTTGTTTGATAGATAGACTTATGATACTGTGATACACTTTTTATCGACACTTACATACTGTGAAATTTCGAGATGAAGTTTATACCAAGAGGGGGTGTATGTAACATCCCGCTCTTGCACGCACTGAGCGAAATTATTCTTTGAGGACACTTTCTTACAAGTGATCCGAATTATTATACTATTGTCCATTTGATTATGATTATGAGGCATTATGGATATGATGATATGTAATTTTTTTGTATTGACATAGACAAGTGCTATTGACTAGGTTCTCTTGAGTGTGCAGTACTTTGGACATTGAGGATGCAGAGGCATCGATGAAACCCCTTGGACTCCAGATCAAGTCAGGGAGAGGAATGTTGGGTTTGAATGTTATTGATGTGACGCATGTACATATTATTAGATGTTATGATGATTGATTATTGTTGCAGACATGATTCGTTGATGGATGCATGATGATGATAGCTTGTCGACCAGACTCACATGTGGAGTAGAGGGGTCACGCAGGACAACTAGAGACTTGAGGGAGAGGTGTGGAAAACAACCCTACCACAGCCTACTAGCACTCTCGTCGTGGCTCAAACTATAGGTTAAGGATTACCTAGTTTGAGAAGACCCACAATGACATGAGGGAAGACTGCGATAGTCGCTCATGATGATTCTAAGGGGCGCACAATAAGGAAGGGGATTTATTCCTTAGAGGCCTTTAGTCTCCTACAAGATCACCTAGCAGAGTATTGACTCCATGGATTTTTGATGTATACCAAGTCAGTCAAGAGGTGAGTGGTACCCTTGGAGCACGTAGTGTGTCCTAAAGGGCACGTCGTGCAAGGAAAACAAAAAGAGGCAAGTGACACCCTTGGAGCACCTAGTGCATCCTGAAGGGCACATCACAATTTTAATTGGTAAGTGAATAAACCTTGTCGGCCCTAAAATGAATGATGTGATAAGTAATAATTAAAAACAAATTTTCCCTATTGAAAATGTTGCCCACTCTAGAGAAATTAAAACCTAGGTCTAAGTAGAACATGTGGTCAAAAATTAATAATAAATAAACATGTAACAAGTAGGGGGTAAGAAATTCAAATTAATTTATTTAAGTCAAATTATCATGAATAATTAAAGTTTTAAAAAGGGAAATGGTTGTTTTTATCTATTTTTGGTCATTCAATTTTAGTTAAAAAGAAAAGAGGGTAAATGGTTGTTTCATCTACACTTGCTAAATTAAATTTTAGTTAAAGAAGAAAAAGGGTAATTGGTTTCTTTATCTACACTTGCTAAATTTGATTTTTAGTTAAAAAGGAAAAAGAGGGAAACTTAAAAGAAATAGGAAACTTAAGGAAAAAGGGGAAACCTAAGGTGGGGGGGGGGGAGGTAAAGAAAAAGCTGAATGGCTAACTTAGTAAGGAATCTTGCCATTGGAACTTTCTAATTATGAACTCAACAAGGAATTAAGTAAGGCATAAGTCATTTAAGAAGTGTAATGGAATTGTCGGACACCTAGGAGCATTTTTAGGAATGATTTTAGGTGGGTGAGGGAAATAGGAATAATTAATTAATTAATTAAATTA
>ML811081.1:70043-88254 GCA_009831015.1 Picea engelmannii
ATAGGTTTATATAAGTTTTCTCACAAGGTAAAACATCCTTGTGAATAATAGCAAACAGTTTACACAATCTGGGAATAATCCCAAAAATCTCTTAAACTAAGTAACTAAAAATGTAAGTAAAATCTTTAAGATATCTTCCAACTTCTCCTCACATCCACTACCAATTCGAATTTGCCTGTAATAGACATAAAGATCAAGCTAGAGGAGTATTTTATTGCGAAAATAATAGAAAAAATGATTCTATAGACTTAGCTACAGAATCTTCTGATTCTGTAGCTAGTCTAGAATAGTAAATAGGACCAGATATATAATAAAAATCAAATCGATTCCAATCATTACAAATTACAAACGATTTAAGAAAAATAATCCTTTCAATCAAACCAAATCGAATAGAATACAATCGGGACAGAGTGGGAATACTCTGTTTTCCCAATCGTTATAGAATCAAATCAAATCTTAACAAGATTGTTTCATGGATGCAATTAATGGTGAACAAAATCGTATGAGATAAAACAATCATTATCGGTTTGCACAGGATCCAAATCGTTTAATCAAATAGCCAAAAATGGTCACGATAAAACAGGCATAACTCTATCCATAAATCTAGTCATAGACTTTACATGTTGAATTTCCAACAGTTCATAGATATGGCCATAACTGTCATCGACTAGTTATACTAATGAATTGATAACATTTAATTAAAATCACAATGCGTAAACAACCTCCATTGTAATCGGATGAAATCATATCAACTCAAGAATCTTTACACAGTCAATGGACAGAAGCATGATAAAATCTACAGATTCATGAATCGAGCAATAATCCAAATCAATTTTCACGGAACTAATTATAAAAACAACATCGTAACCTTAATCAGAATCCAATTCGAATAAGTTGCAATCAATGAGAATCAAATTAGTTGCGATTCGGTTATGTATCCACAGAAAAGTATGAAATTTGGTCGAATGAAATTGAAACAGTTAACCCATTTATCAATAATACTCATATCATAACCAATTCGAATTATACCATTGATTGTATTCAAAATTCGGGATACCAATCTACAGAATATTTTTAAAAATATTAACAGCTTGTATCATCAACAAAACATTGAGCTAATTTTGAACAAACATATATATTCGATGATCTATCGAATAAAAACCAAATCCAATCGAATGATAACCAAAAATAAAACAAACATTATATACAACGAAGCATGCTTATCTAATAGAGAGGCAAAATATGTACAGAGAGTAATATAAATGAGAAATATACCATCACAGCTGCTTGGACTTATGTCAATTTTGAATTGATAATTGCAGTGGCAGACTCGACGTTTTTGAACAAGACTGAACCTGTGGTTCGTTGCTTCTTATCGGAGGGTTGCACCTTTGCATTCTTACCAGTGAGCTTTTCCACTTGGTTTTCCAACTCGTAGGTCCTGGATTGCAATGCGGGTACATCCAAATAGTATCTTTCAACCCATAACCCACATTGATCGCAAGGTGCAGCAACAGGCTGAACATAAGGGGGTTTTCATGATTCCCCGAGGGTTTCATGGAGTGGCTCAATACCAAGGAAGTCAGGGTTATCCCGCAGACAATGAGGGAGGTTCCTAACGAAGTCGTGAGGCGGTCTACTACACAATCCCTCAGAGTAAGGATATTCTTCAGAGATAAATCATTCAATGTCTGAATCAGAGTCCTCGCTAACCACGATAGGCTTTGTTTTGGCAGGAAGCTTAGATTTATTCCTAGCCAAGCGAGAGATCAATCTTGCATTTTTCTTGTTTTGAGTATTAACACCAGTCTTTGCTCTAGTCTTTTGGGTTGTAGCTTTAGCAACTTCGGTTTGTTTTAACACAGCCTTAGGCAAACTCGTAGGTGACTCGGGCTTAGGTCTAGGTAATAAAACATTATAAGGCACAGGGGTAGGTTTGTTCTCGGTCACCAAGGGCTTATCTACTTGTGGAGGGTTAGACTCTCCAAAACCATTACGGCTGAGGAAATCATGTCAAGAATCACGATGTAACCCTAACTCGTAAACTAAAACCATTTTGATCAACCCAACATGGAAGAGGCTAGTGTCAGCCTGACTATGCTTGTATCGTTTAGCCATTTTGAACAGACTTCGGTGCAGATAGTGAGGCATACTTAGTTCAAAACCCATGAAAACCATTAATAAACGCAGGTGGAATAAGAAAATAAACCCATACCTGCCTTCATAGGTAACGAAACGTTTGATAATCATCAAGAGGTCATACCAGCGGGGTTTCAACATCTTTGCAGGCAACCCTCTGTCGCACGAGTTCACTGTGCGAGATTGGAACAATAATGTCCATGGGACATCATCTACCTTGCAACTTTTTGACCATTTTTTCCCTTGGCTGGCAAGCTGGTTGCCAGACTGAGAAATTCTTCAGTAATTTCAAGATGGACATCTCCCACTTTGGCTCGGAATCCATCGAATGATAATGCAAATTGTCGAGCCACTGTGAGGTCATATCCATCAAACTTCCTTATGAAAGCAAGCCACCCGTGTTGTTCCAGGTCGCTACATGCACCACTGAATGTCAACAGTGCTTGGCACCCGTTAGGCTCGACCCTCACGACAAAATCCATAACCTCTGTACATGGTAGGGTTTACACAGAATGAAACAATGCACAGAGTTGAAAAACGATAGGTTTGATGGCTTCAAATCTCGAATAGACTAGAATTAACTGCATGCGTGCGAAGGTGGTGGGATTACCACCGCCACGCACTATATTAATTGACTGAGTACAGTGTTATAAAAAACATAATCGTTTATACCATGCGTATTGGCCAACAAATAGGTGTGTAATCATATTAACGTGCCAGTCAATCGGAGCAGAACCAATACCATGTGTTATACTCATGCCAAGTGTACAGCTCGATCCACCACTATATCCATTGTGTATCGTGTTAATGAATCGTTCAACACCAAGGTTTAAAATTAATCCATGCCAATACATAGCTTGGAACTATGAATCATTCAACGTAGTATCAACTTACCAAATAATATACCAAGCATCGATTTGTCCAATATGATTAATCCATGCGCCTTCAAACCATTGCTATTTCTTGAATTGACTTCATAAACTTACCAATGTATTCTTTGCACATTGAAATGTTTGCATTCCAAAATTTCGAGAACATTATGATCCAAAATTCCTCATATAATAATGGAGTGAAAAGTCCATAGCAATAAGGATAAAAGCAATAAGACCAAATCCATTACAACTTTCATAAGATCAAAATAAAACCAATAAATTTTATGCCCAAAGGCTCAGCAATCAAACATATCCAAATGTGCAATCAAGGTGAGAGTATGCTTAAGGATAAAAGTTCGAGAAAACCTTTAGCAGTCATGTGATAAACCAATGGTGAAGTGTCTTTTGGAGAAATCGATAAAAGATGACTACAGTCCAAACGATGAAAAAGGTATTTTCACACTTACAGTTGTGAAAATCAAATCAAGACCAAATTGCAATTGTCGCAAAAATGAAACAAATGTCTAGAAGCACAATGCGACGATGATTTGTCATTAACAGGACAAGGGGTGTAGGCAGCATTTTTTTAAGAGCAATTAAAAAAAAAAAATGATCGGCTGCCAACACTAGGTTGTGAAGGAATCTGGACATTGAGGATGTTGAGGCATCGATGAAATCCCTTGGAAACTAGATCAAGTCAGGGAGTGGACTGTTAGGGTTTAAATGTCGTTGATGTGACATATGTACATATGATTATATATTATGATGTTGATTATTTTTTCTGACATGATTCGTTGATGGATGCAGGATGACGATAACTTTCCAACCAGACTCACATTTGGAGTAAAGGGGTCGTGCACTACAACTAGAGACATTGAGGTAGAGGTGTAGCAGTAGCCCTGCCAAATCCTACTAGCACTCCCGCCATGGATCGAACTGTAGGTTAATGATTACCTAGTTCAAGAAGACCCACGATTCCATGAGGACATACTATGACAGTCTCTCGCAATGATTCTAAGGGGTGTCGCATTAAGGTAGGGTCCTTATTCCTTATAATCCCTTAGTCTCTCACAAGATCACCTGACGGAGTATTGAATCCAAGGGTTTGGTGTCTACCAAATTCAGTCAAGAGGCGAGTGGCACTCTTGGAGCACGTAGTGCATCTTGAAGGGCACATCCCACAAAGAAAACAGAAAGAGGCGAGTGGCACCCTTGGAGCATGTAGTGTGTCTTTAAGGGCACGTCACGCAAAGAAAACATAAAGAGGCGAGTGGCACCCTTGGAGCACGTAGTGCATCCTGAAGGGAACGCCACAATTTTAACTATGCTAAGTTAATAAACCTAATGCCTAGAAAACTATGCCTCCTTAGGACCTTGTCGACTTAAAATAGATGATGGTATGAGTGAAATTTAATAACTAAAAGTTCCCTTAAAATTTTTTGCCCAGCCTAGTGAAATTAAAACCTAGGTCTAAGTAGAACATGTGGATAAAGAAAAACTAAATAAACATGTAACAAGAAGGGCGGTAAGAAATTCAAACTTTAATTATTAAAGTAAAAATTATAATGGAGGATTAAATTTATTAAAAGGGTAAATGGTTGTTTTTATCTACACTTGCTAAATTGATTTTTAGTTAAAAAAGAAAAAGGGAGGAAACTTTAAAAAAAAGGAAACTTAAAGAAAAAGGGAAACTCAAAGAAAAAGGGGAATGTCCAACTTACTAAGGAATCTAGACTTTTTGACTTTATATTATGAACTCAACTAGGAATTAAGTAAGGAGTAAGTCATTTAGGAAATGTAAGGGAATATTGGGACACCGAGGAGCGTTTTTAGGAACTCTTTTAGGTGGGTGAGGGAAATTGAAATATTTAATTAACTAATAAAATTGATTTTCTGGTGCAACTAGGGGATCGGGTGACATGTGTATGAGGGAGGTTTTTCCTAATTAAATAAATGAAAAAGAAATCTAATGAGGGTTTGGGAAACTAATGACTAAGAAACTCTATAAAATATGTGGTGGAGGAGGAGTATGGATCACATCTAGTTGTGTAACGTTACGCTGCTGAAATTTCATCTTGACTAAACTTTCTCTTGTGGGAGTTGGGATACCTAGCTTAGGTAACGTGTAGTAGCTCGACCTTGTGAGGTGAGTTGGGTGCTATCATTCTCTGGTATCGTGTGCATGTCCCCTTCACAGCTCGAGGGGCTCAGGGGGAAGAAGAGTACCCCTAGCGTTGGTTGGGAGGTACCGATGAGGTCTCATCGGTTGGCAAGTTGGAGTTGGACAGAGCACAAACATGGGAGAAGGTCTAGATGCAAATTTATGTTTTACATTCTGTTCACTTATCCTTTAAGTTATTAGTTTGTTCCTGAGTAGTTGGCCAGGAGCCGAATCAACTATATTTCACTCTGGTCTTAAAGATTTAGATTCAAATGCCCTGCTTTCCTATGCATGGATAATAAGTGTAGAATTATTTCTATGCCCAATAAGGAATTATCTCCTGGGCGTTTATTCCCTCTCTTTACCTAGCGAACCATTCGTTTTTCTATGCACCTTGGTTTTTTTTCTTAACCTTGTGTCTTGGATCCTTTGTATCTTTGCGCCAGAACTCTTTACGAATAAACCTTCCATGTATTGCAACACCCTTTTTTCTTAACGCTTGATGTATAACCTATTTCTCCTCAATCCTTGTTGCATAACGTATTTTTATAATGATTGTTGTATAACGATTGTTGAATAACGATTGCTCCTTAAACAAGCTCTTGTGTAATGATTTTTTGTATAGTGATTGTTGAATAACACATTGCTTCTTAAACATTTTTTTTAAGCGATTGCTGAATAATGTATTTTTCTTAACATTTGTTGTATAACCTAATGCTCTCAACCCTTGATGTATAATGTTTTAAATGACTCGCTGATTAATGCTTTTTTTCACCTAAATTTTTTCTCATAAACCATCATCCGTGGCATCCCAATGATTCATCATGAAAATTGAGCGGTTTTCCAGATGTTGATTTCCCTTAGGCAACAATTAGCTTTGAATTTCATTCATTACTACTCAGAGAATTTAATTGTTGTTGAATTGGATTTACTGTTGTATAATTGTGGTTAAATATTCTGAATAACGCATGGAATTATAAAATATAAGGAATAGATGGTGGCGGCTTTTACTGCTTCATAATCATGGTTTTATCCACTGAATTCTGATTTTCCCGACCATTGTAATTGACTAATCCTCCAGTCTACATAATATAACTTAATATACAAGTAATACGTAATAAGGAATTTTTTTATAAGTATATCTCTCACTATTAATTGTTTGGGGAAATTGAGTTTCATGAATTAAGATTATTCCATTTCATTGAATTGAAAACATTTATTTCTCATCCTCAACCCAAAATGGTATAGAGAGTCAAATGTTTCAAAAATAAGAATTTTGAACTATAGGTTGATCATTCTTTTCTACTAGCCGTGACCAATTTAAATTATTGAGTAACTAAATATTAAATAACAACACAATATATTGTATTTACAGGAGACAAATTAGATACTCATGTTTTCACTATAAATAGCAAATTCGACAACATAAAACAATGGTTCTCTAGTATATATAATGATCGCAACAGATGGGTCCCTACATAGATATTAATAGACTCTCCCAATCTTCCTCATATCTAACATCCTCTGATCTTATGATGACTAGTCTAATATGTTCAATATTAACATATTTGATAAAACAAAATTTGGTGACTAGTCCAATGTGTTCAATATTAACATAATTGACAAAATGAAATTGTATTCTTTTTCTTTATGAGAGAATGTCCCATAGGAACAAGAAGACATAAAGAGTAAATTGTATGGATTAATCACAATAAGTTTATTTTCCCTATTGAAAATTGGATACTAATTAATAATCATTCCCTTCTGTACACATCATAGGAAAGTGTTTTAGATTTAAATTTTTCATATCCTTCCCTCACGCTAATTAGATGACTTCAAATTTTTATGGATATAGAATCTGTATTTTTATCTAGTTTAATAATTATTTTATGAAAAATTTGTAATCGTATGGAAATTTCTCCAAAATAATGTAAGACATGGCCATATTGACTACAGTGACAGTGTCAAGAATCCTCTAGAAAAATATCCCACCAAAAATTTATTACAATAGGGCATGCAGCCAAGCATCACATCTTATATATGTAGGAAGCAAAGTCCAGAAAACTAGCCTAAAATTTTCGTTGTGGATCAATTTCCTTTACCTTCTCTAGAAGGTATGATCTGGAAAGGTGTTATGCATCTAGAATATATAATGGTTATAAGTTAATGGTTGAGTGGGTGTATTTCAAAACAAGCTTTTATTGTTATAAATTTTGGTAGGATCATGTTCATACCTGTTGATTTTATTATATTGTATTTCTGAATAACTTTATGAGGAAGAGTTAGTTTGTTCATACCATGAAGTAAGTGATGTGAAAATTTGGAGTGAGAAGTTAGATTCAACAGTTGAATTATTTATGTGAATAATCCTTACTAATTTATTAATTAATGAAATAAAAAAAATCTAATTAGGTATTATTGAAATTCATAGAGAGAGAAATAAAAATAAAAATTGATTAATGCTTCTTAGGGTCAGATGAACTAGGATTTAAACCTGTGTGGTGGTAACTTCCAATCTATGATAATATATTCTTAAGTAACTCATCTTAACTTTTATTTTAATGAATGATTGATTGATGGCGCGCCTGGGATTTAAATAGAATTGTGCCTCAAGTTAGTTATTTCTAGATAGAATGTGTATGTCTAATATATTGCGTTCTTGTAAATTTAAGGTCGATTGAAGTAATGTCAAATGTCTGGATTGTCTGATGGTCCATCTCACAAAATGTTGAATCCTTGATTTCTTTTCTCACACACATTGAAGGGCTAGGTCACATATTTCGTTATGTTGTATGTTTCCTAGTGGCATGCATCGTGCTCATCATTAAGTTTTGTTGTTGACTATTGTCGTTGTTTCTCCTTGCACACAGAAAAAAACAAAAAAAAAAAAATCTCTTGTTATGCGTTGCTTGTTGTCGTAATGATGGGGATCCTCACATATGGTATCAGAGGGGGTTCAACCCTGTGACTGTGGATCACCATGCTTTCCACTGCAGTAAACCCTTGAGTAATAACCTAGCTCTAATTAAAATTTAACGTGTCCATATGGTAATCATGGTTAGAAGATGCCACACAAGAAGATGACAGGGTGCTAGGAGAGGAGGAGAGATGCCCCCAGGAGCACCCACACCTGAGGGTTCTAACCCCCAGTGAGAAGAACATTTTATCAAGAAGGAACATGTATCTATGGGTGATGTGGTTGGGATGATGAGGTCCTTTCAGAGGATGTCTGAGGCACCGATAAGATGTTTGGATAGATATGAGGCCAGGACACTGACACATTTTGAGGGTCCACCATGTGCTCCGGTCGGTACTGGTAGCATTCACCGTGAACTCGAGAAGGTTAAATTTCCCAAGTTCTTTGGTTCCCTAGACATCTCAGCCATCGAGGCTTGAATGGAGAGCAAGGCGATGTGCTTCATGCTTCACGATTATGACCTCCAACATGAAGGTTTGTAGGGCGGTATTTCAACTGAAGGGGAGCACTCTTCTATGATGAAATATGCTCCATCCACAATTGAACATGGCAGTCGAAGATGTTTCATGGGAACTATTTGAGGAACGGTTCCGGGAGAGGTATATTTCTGAGGAATTCATTGAGCGTCAACTCAACGCGTTCAATGCCTTGAGACAGGGCAGTCGTATAGTGCCTAAGTATGAGGCCCATTTTATGGATTTGCTTTAGTATGCTCCGCACCTGAATACCGAGAAACTTAAGGTCAAAAGGTTCATGTTTTTCCTTAATGTCAGAATTCATGCAAAGTTTAGTATTTTGATGCCTCAAAAATTGCATGATTTTTTCCAGAAGTCCCTCATATCAAAGGAGGATCTTATCAGTGGGGGTCAGAGTAGGACTCCAGCGAAGCCAACAGGACAGGTGTCATCTGGTGTGCAGCAGCATCAAACACCAGCTAGACATTCACTAGGATATCATGGCTTCCAAAGAGGATCCACTTTCACTACACCTCAATGACCAATGCCTCAACAACATACTCCTTACCGAGGACCACAACACCAACAATAACGTTGACTGCAACAACAACAGTTTAGGCTTGTTCAACAGAACAAACCAGGGTCCTAGGCCGATGGGCCATCAGATTCTACTTTGGGTGCTAGGAGTACTGGACCAAAGAAAGGGTGTTGGACATGTGGGGAGCCACATTACCATCATGAATTCCCAATGGAGAGGACCAGAGCATTTGGATCAGCTAGACCCACTACCATGGGAGATTTGGGCAAGGCCCATTAGATTCATGCAACAGTGAATAACCTCTAGGCAGAGCACCGATCATCTGTGCTCAAGACATTAGGTACTTTCGCTGACCAGACCCTTAGTATTTTAATAGATCCAGGTGCTACAGAGAGTTTCATTTTTGGGGAAGCGCTAAAAAGAATTAAGGTAAAGGAAGACAAACATGACAAGTTTAGCTTTGTATAAATGGCTTTAGGAGCCAAACAAAATTTTTGTGGGAAGGTTACAGGATGTAGCCTTAACTTGGGATATTTTTTCACTAGGTCCAACCTGTACTTCACAACCTTAGGGTCTTATGAAGTTGTGATCAGTATGGACTAGTGGGAATCACATGATGTGATACTCGAGTATAAGATGAAACAGTTGATATTGGTCGACGATGAGGGATAGAGATGTGTGATTGTAGGTTGGAACCAAGGAGTCTCCCTGAGGTTCATCTCTTCTCTGCAACTATGGAAGAGCATGCACACGGGATGTAATATTTATGTGATCCTTGCGTTAAACGAGAAGGGAGTAGTGAAAGGTCTAGAACACCTTCCTGTGGTGAGATATTTTGCAGACGTCTTCCCTGAGGAGTACCTGGGATGCCACCGGAGAGTGAGCTGGAATTTACCATCGACCTAAAACTAGGAACTAAACCGATAGCAAGAATGACTTATCCGATGTCGACCCCAAAGTTATAGGAGTTGAAAATGCAACTGAAGGATTTGTTGGACATAGTACTTATACGTCCAAGTGTGTCACTATGGGGTGCACTTGTTATATTCATATAGGAGAAGGATGGATAATGGAGACTCTACATTGACTATTGTCAATTGAATAAGGAAACTATCAAGAATCAATATCCATTGCCAATGATTGATGATTTGTTTGATCAGATTAAGGGTTCGACAATTTTTTTAAGGATTGACATGAGATCTAGGTATCACCAGTTACAGATCAAGGAGGATGACATCCCTAATACCACCTTTAAGATGAGGTTTGGACATTACGAGTTTACTATTTTACCGTTTGGACTGACAAATGCCCCTAGGGTATTTATGAGATTGATAAACAGGGTGTTCCATAAATACTTGGACATGTTCATCCAAGTATTCATTGAAGATATTTCGATATATTCTCGGATGATCAAGGAGTATGATGAGAACTTGCGCTTGGTACTACAATGTTTGTGAGATAACAAATTCTTTGGGAAACTATCTAAATGCTCATTTTATCAATCAAATATTTTTTACTTAGGGCATGTCATCTCCAACGAAGTTATCACTGTGGACCCAACAAAGTTTGAGGCTATTATGGAATGGCCTGCGTCGACAAATGTCCTCCAAGTGAGTAGCTTCATGGGTTTAGCAAGATACTATCGACAATTCGTCGAGGGTTTTTCAAAGATAGAAAATCTGATCACACTTGCAGAAGAAGAACAAGAAGTTTGTTTGGACCGAGAAATGTGTGGAGGAATTTTAGAGACTCAAGGAGCTGTTGATGACAACACCGATACAAAAGGTCCCTAACATGGATGCAGACTTCTTGGTATGCATTGATGCATCTAAGGAAGGCTTAGGTGGAGTCTTGATGCAAGGCGGTCGAGTGATTGCTTACACCTCGAGAAGGTTGAGAAGGCATGAGGAGAACTATGAAACACATGATTTGGAGATGTTAGCCATTGTTTATGCCTTGAGAGTTTGGAGACACTACCTTATTGGATGGAAATTCAAACTAAAAATGGACCATTGTGGACTACAAGACATCTTTATGCAAAGCGACTTGAACGCATGAAAATGATGTTGGTCAAAATTCTTCGGGACTTCGGGGATTTCCTACCTTTGGCATTTTATCCAAGCGGCCGAACTGTCGAATTGGTCCATGTCACCCCTAGTGATGTCATCATGTCACATCACTTTGGCAACATGCGACTTTGACGATTTTGTTATCTCATCGACACTTTCACAAAAATATCAAACTACAGAAATGTTGACTGTCGATGGTTTCCTTCTATGGCTTCGAAACTTTGGAGATTTATCTATCGTCCAATCTCCAATGGATTTACTTGAACGTTGACCTACAAGAGAAATCTAAGGGCTCTCCTCCTCGCGAGTGATATACGACTAAGAATCACTATGGGACTTTGTAGGATTCAACTACTAGATACCCCACAACCTCCAAACTGTCAAACACTGCTTAATATGAGGACACATGTCCCTAGAAAATGAATGGTCTAGATTAGTCCCGGACTTCAGGACTTCGACCATTTTCTCTACTTATATCTTTAAAATGACCAGAGGGGTGAAGTTTGAAGGAATTTGGTGCTTATCCTCCATGCATATTCTCCAGATCCAATGGATGTGAGGGATTTCTCCCTTCTTGAACTATTCCAATGGCTCAAGTTTAACTTTTTGGCCCAATACTATGCCTACTATGGTTTATCAAATCGTTATTCCTCTTGATGTTTCTAATACCACCCAGGATCTCTCTCAGCGCCCTCTTGGCACTTTGTATATCAATTTTGTCCCTTTGGAAAAAAATTCCTCTGGACTTTCTTCTATAACCACTTGTATGACCCATCTAGGTTCAGTGTTGAAACCTTGGCTCTGATACCAATTTGTAACATCCCCCAGCCACCCTCGTCGGGGACAATGCCACTACTTCAAAACCAAACTACTCTGATACCAGATAATTAAAATTGTCCATGCCCAAACATAGACCTGTTGGGCTATGGAAGACAGATCTCTTTGCAAAATAAATCACATATAAACTTAACAAAAATAAACAGAGATAACATGAAAACATACATGCAATGAAAACACTTGATATTATTATAAGAATCACAAACATGCACTAAAATACATCATTAACCATTAAACACACAAATTATACTTATCTTTTAATTGTAGTGCATCGACTACATGCATACCTTCCATGAACCTCCCAGCCTTAGACCACACTTCTCATCACTCTTAGCAGTGGGTAACCCTCGAGTTGGAACTAGAATCCACCGGGCAAGGGATTCCTAGGCTAGGCAAGGACAACATGAAGTTGCACCAGTCTACAGGAAGGATTTCTTCCAAGATGCCACTTACGCCCATCGCTCACAAAATTTCAGTCCCCACATGCATGTCCTACCCCAGGGGTATGCACCTTCACTATCACAAAGTCCATCGACTGCTCCACCTCCCTTCTAGGGATTCACCAACAGACCATACACTAATTGTCAGATATTTGTAGTTGCTATCGGACTCCCTCCTTGAGAACTCACTTCCCCAAAAACTCTCTCACCTGAAGAGAGTTGCTCACAGGCTTGGCAACCCACTTCTTCAACCACGAGCCTGACAACCTGCCTCTTCAAACCACAAAAGAAAATCGGGTAAGGCAAGGGGAACGACTCAACAAATTACAGAGGTTCATAATGGTGGAAAAGGATTTGGCTGCGTGCTTGTTCAGTGCTTGTGTGAAATCCACAAAGTATGGAAAGAATCCTGAGGACGAATTCGTGGGGAAAATGGCCACACAAACACAGGCAACCCACAGGGTATAGGTTCAACAAAATATCAGTTCAAATTTGTTGCAGAGGTTCAGGATGGTCGACAGTTCATAAATTTCATTCATGGTTTTACTGTCTCCTTCTAGTTGCGTGCGTGAGTGGAAGGAATGGCCAAAAGATCCCTAAAATAGTAAAAGAACCTACATATATTGGCATGTGCTTGAGATGAAACATGGCGCTCTTGAAGCACGTTCCTCTCCATTTAGAATTCATTCCACTTCCCCAAGAAACTTAGGAAAAATTCATATCCTCCTCAAAAAATTTAGAATAATAATATATATTATTCTCTAATATTTAAGCTCTTAAGATTAGCCCCTTTTTCCAGCCTCTCAACCCCCTCCCTTACCCAGCCTAGTGGAGCCTAGTCCCCCATACTCTTTCATCGTGGTGGATATACATGCATTGATGATTTTATATTAATGATTTGAATATTTACATATACAAAACAAGCTCATGGCCTTGGCATACTAGGATCTCTAGCCCAACTATCACATAAGCCTCCTAGCTTATCATGACTTGGCTCACCAGCCTATGAAACATGTTTACAATTCATGATTAAAAATTAGGGGCTCGGACTTGAGGTATTGTAGCATTGTTCATAAATATCAACAGTGGGTCACCCACAAGATGAGAATAAAATCCACTTTGTTAAGGGTTCCCAAATAGGATAAAGTATCTCACTCAATAGGAACTCAGTCATAGGTGACTTAATTACCAAAAATTATGTCACAGATGCCAATTAACATTGACAACCTACACTCTCTCATTCCCACATTCATGTCCCACCCCAGAAAGTGTGTCCCTTCTCTTCTCAACAATCCTTTGGCTTCCCCACTTCCCTTCCAGGTCTTCAACAACAGACCAAACAAGAAGTTTTAGATATTTGTCGTTGTAGTTTGGCACCTCGGGAAAAAATTCCCATCAATTCTCTCACCTGGAGAGAATGCAATGTCTCACGGGCCTGACTATTGGATTACTAAGAGGGGGGGGGGGGGGGGGGGGNGGGTGAATCATTAATAGAGGAATTTAATCGTTTTTCACCATAAAATGCAAGTGTTAAATCAATGTAGAATTATCATCCAATAGTTGTAGAGTAAATAAAAAATGAACAAATGAGTAATCACACACATACACAGTACACCATTGTTTTGCGTGGAAACCCAAAGTGGGAGAAAACCACAAAATTATTTTTCTTATATGTCTTTAATAATTACAATCATTGGAAGCACCAACTTCCTTTCTTTTCTAGCTGCAACTGGAAGGAGGCTCCAACCCCCTAGTTTCTTAGGCTACAACCAGAAGGTGGCTATGACCCCCTATGTTCTTCGGCTACAACCACCTGTATTTTCCTCGTCCAACCACCCCGATGTATAAGTATAATGATGGAACCACTGTCACACTATCACCGTGAGATATACTGATGTAAATATGTACCAATCAATCCATACCAATAACCTGAACCATGCATCAACCATGCATCAACCTGTACCTCAACCTGTAATCAACCTGTACTATAAACAAGTTCATAAATCATGCACCAACTTGTACCAAACAACATGTAGTCAACATGTACCATAAACGAGTGCATCAACCATGCACCAACCTGTACCAAAAAACCTGTAATCAACCTGTACCATAAACAAGTGCATCAACCATGCACCAACCTATACCTCAACGTGTACCATGAACAAGTACATGAACCATGCACCAAACCTGTATGAATAACCTATCACAACAACCTATCCAATCAACCTATCACAATAACCTGTCTCATAAATCTTATCAACCAAATCAGATCTACTCACCAAGATCAATCACCAAGACAACTCTCAAAGATGTGCATGAACCAAGCATAACACAACAACTCATAATCATCACCAAGATCAATATGTGCTTCTAATAATATACCAATACAAGTATGTTACATCATCCATAAACCATGTGTCAACAATACTACTAACAAGTGCCTCCAACCATGTACCAAGTATGTACCAATCATGTATCAACTACTCATCAACTATGACTCATCAAGATGTACCAACATCATCAACTATACACCTCATGTATGTGCCACCTCATCAACTACTTGTCTCGACCATGTACCCAACATGTACCTCAACCAAAATCCCTCATCAATTTCATCATCCAAATATGATTTGTAACTTTGTAATAGACCTGGTGTATATGATCACATACCTGCAAACCTTCCTTAACAAGAGACTAGCATTTTCATCAAATTTTACTTTAGTCTCACATGACTAGTTTTGTATTAGTGAACAACCCTAACTTTAAATAATCATAACTATGTACCTGTAATGAATAAAGATATGAAAATAGTACACAATGTTCTTCAATGTGTTTTATGCAATTCCTCTAGGTGTCACTACTTGGAACCTCTCAAAAAATGAGTTATATTAAAAATGACATACCTTGTTGAATTTTGGCTTATTCTAGAGAGCGAACTTGTAGAGTGTGCCCCACATAGAATGTTTGTTCTATGGATCTAAAAATTGTATGCAGAATACTAAATAATAGACTCTAACCAACACATTTTGTCTTGCTGAATTTGGATCTGTTATGAATAATTTATGACAGTTTTACCCAAACCACCTATTTTAGACTAGTTTCAAGACTAGCCACAAAATGGTACCTCAACATGTACCATAAACAAGTGCATCAACCATGCACCAACTTTAAATAATCATAACTATGTACCTATAATGAATAAATATCTAAAAATAGTATACAATTTTATTCAATGTATTTTATGCAATTCCTCCAGGTGTCACTACTTGGGACCTCTCATAAAAGGAGTTATAGAAAAAATGGCATACCTTGTTGAATTCTAGCTTATTCTAGAGATCAAAATTGTAAAGCGTGCCCCACACGGAATATTTGTTGTATCGATCTGAAAATTGTACACATAATATTATAGACTATACTCTAACAAACATATTTTTTCTTACTGAATTTGGATATGTTATGAAGAATTTATAATGCTTTTACCTGCAACACTTGTTTTAGACTAGTTTTAGGACTAGCCACAAAATGGCCTCCCAATTTCACGGTTTGAATCATTCTAGAAAAAATGTTATTGTGAAAAATGGTGAGATGACCTCTAAATAACATACCTTAGAAAGCATCATCAAAATAATTTATCCTCCCTTGAATTTCGGCCTTCTTTACTTCACCTTTCCTCTGAAATTTGGCTTAGATATCCTTTGGTTACCTTGGTCACCTGTAGATATTCAATATGCTCAAGTGTGATTAAAATGAGAGAGCCTTGCCTCTTATTTATACTTTCATTTAGCTTCCTCAAGGGGTTACCTTTTAACCATCTTAACCCAATTTCCTTATTTTAGGGCTAACCCACTTCTAACCACTTGTCAACTTAGTAATTTCTCCATTAAATTTATTATTTAAATAATTTATTTTGTATCCACTTTAACTTATAATACACTCATCACTTCACTTTATTATTTAAATTACCTTCTTTGCAAATACTTTGACTACTTTGACTTTTTGGGGCTACTACATGACTCATGAGGGTTCTCTAACTTCACATGGCCATAACTCTCTAACCGTGAGGAGTTATGTGACGTTCCACATACCAATGGAAATGGAATGACATGTACTATCCATATAGAATAGTATTTCTTGAAAATATATCAAAACTCATACCATTATCCATCAAACAAACTTGGGCCCATTACCCAAACCTGGGTTCTCCAACTTCACATGGCCATAACTCTCTAACCGTGAGGAGTTTGTGACGTTCCACATACCACCAGAAATGGAATGACATGTACTATCCATATAGAATATTATTACCTTAAAATATATTAAAACACACATCATTATACATCAAACAAACTTGGTTCCATTACCCAAACCTTTGTGCTACCAGAATTTTCTATCAGACTTTCTCCAAGGGTTGACATCGATCACTAAAGGTTGAAATCAATCTACAATATCACTCTCCAATGGTTGGTATCAATTCCAACCACAAATGCTTACCAACTGTCCATCAACCTAATCCACTTTTCTGACAATCTCCCCCTTTGGAATTGATGGCAACACCAACATTGATGGAAACACTTAGTCATGATAACATTCATGCTTATACTCCTCATCAATGTTTATATCTCTTCCCCTTTGACATCAATGGAAAAGGGTATCTCCCTTTGGGGCTGCTCCCCCTCACTGAACTCTCTTTGGGGATGCTCCCCCTATCTATATGCCTTTGTGCTCTCTCTTCAAGCATTTATATCCTGCATCTAATAAATATTCCCCCCTTTGTCATCAATGGCAAAGGTGTCTTTCCATCCGGGGATGCTCCCCCTAACTAAAATTTCCTTGGTGATACTCCCCTTTACTGAACTTTTCCTAAAACTGATCTCCCAACCTGAAATGTACTCTTTATGGAACTTCCTCGTGTAAATCTAAGACATATAAGATAAGCATTCAAAATCATTAAATTTTGAGTAGAAATTACTCCGAGTCTCTAGCGAAGATACTCAAAGTATTCCCATGGAAGTGGTTTTTTAAATATTTCTACCACTTGTTCTTTTGTGCCCACATATTCAACTCTGGTGTTCTTCTCTACAACCTGTTCCCGTAGAAAGTGATACTTGATTGGAATGTGCTTCGTTTTGGAGTGCATCACTGGGTTCTTTGAGGTATTGATGGAACTTGTATTATCACAATAGATTGGAATGGGCTCATCATACTCAAACTGTATATCTGTCAGAGTTTGTTTCATCCATAGAACTTGTGTACAACATATTGTTGCTGCAATATATTTTGCTTATGCTGTAGATAAGGACATTGATGATTGTTTATTTCTTATCCATGATACTAAACAACCACCCAAGTAAAACGTTGCTTCATTGGTTCTCCCTCGGTCATCAATGCAACCTTCCCAATCTGCATCTATGTAGGCAACAAGTGATAGATCCTTTCCTTTTGGATACCATAATACAAACTCTTATGTTCCTTTGAGATATATAAAAATCCTCTTCACTTCTAATACAAGTGATTCCTTTGGTGTTGCTTGAAATCGTGCCACCTGTCCAACTGCTTGCATTACATCTGGTCTGGATGTTGTTACATATAGTAAGCTACCAATAATTGACCTGTATTCCCTTTGGTCTGTAGACTTTGAATCATCATCTTTGCTCAACTTTCAAATGGTTTGCATAGGATTGGTAACTAGTTTGCAATCTTCCATTCCAAACCTCTTTAGCATT
>ML811081.1:94399-124310 GCA_009831015.1 Picea engelmannii
TTTTTTAATGTTTTACTAGTTTAATAACTTTTAATTTCAAATTATTATTATCTTTTTTGCATAGATGTATCAATTAATGCTTAGTCAAATAGTATTATGTAAAACATGAGTGTTTAGTTGGAGTATCATCCTCTAATAAAGTAGTGACAAAAGGATAATACAAAGACGTGGACATTTATGGAAGCCTAAGGAAAAAATGTTATAAGTTGAAAACATAAGTTTCTACGATAAAGTATAAGGCAAATGGTTCCATCCCCAAATAAAATGCAAGGTTGATGGCTAAAGGATTTGCACAAAAAGTTGTTCAATTTGAAGAACATTTTTCATCTATAGCTATGATGAATACAGTTAGATTGGTTTTAACTATAGAAACTCATTTTAACTTAGTCAAGTAAGAAACAATCATACTTACAAAACACAAAACATCCATATATTCCATAATCTATGTGTAATATACTTAGTTTTAAAATTTCCTAGGATGTACCCAAACCGAGCATGAATTGTTTATAATTGTGGGTGGGGGCAACCATAAAATAATAACCATCTATTCAACCTTTCAATTACATCCATTCATATGGTGGATTGTAAACTATTATTACACAATACAAATCAAAGGGTGTAGCTTAAACATAATGATAGAGAGTTAGAGCTAACCTCTTCTACAATCAATGCTCCTCAACTATATACATCCAAAGCTCAAAAAAATAACCCAAAAATACTTAATGAAATGATGCAATGTTTCTATTGAAATTAAAAACCCACTAAGATTCCCATGTTCCACCGATCCAACAACAATTTACCATAGAACTAAATTGTGTAAGGTAACTGACTTGGTTTTATAACCATATGAAGTTCAAGGTAGCAATTCAAGTGTTTATAGTTTCCAATAAAAATGGCTATGAATAATAGCTAAATATAAACTAACATAACATATACATTCAACTAACATAACACATTATGAAAGAAATTAGACATACCTTCAAATATGAGGCATTTGTTGATGGGGAATTCTTCTCTGACACCTCCAATTCTGAATTCTAGTTCTTCCTTTTGAGAAACCTTCATGTTCTATCCATGGAAGCCATGTATACAGTATTAACCTCACCTCAAATGAGCCAAAAAAAAGAACCAAATACCCAATAAAATCCCTCCAATTTCCCCCAAAACCCCTCTCTTTTGCCAAATTAGACCCCTTAATCCCTAATTGAAATTCTCAAACACTTCAATTGCTTCTCAGGATGACCCCTTCTTTTTTAAGCCTCTCAATTTTGTGTGAAAATTGAACCACCAAACTATTTCACACCCATCAATTTAGGATTTCATGGCCAAAACCCTCTCTTATGACAAATTAGACCCCTTGATTCACAATTGAAACTATCAATTATCTCAATTACCTCTCAGTCCAACATGTCGAGGGGAAACTCTCAACTACCAAAATTTCCTCTCAAATTAACTCCTCACCAATTCCCATCAAAACCTTTAAACTATGAGTGAAAATAAAACCACCATAGTATTGTTTTGCACCCACCACCAGTTCATGGTTTCATTTCCATGGCCATGGTTATTTCACAAGAAAATGGTTAACCCCTTCTCACTTCACTAGAGTAGGTTTCAATATGAATTAATGTTAAGACAAAATGGTAAAATAATCAACTTTCAACCTACCTCCATATCTTTAATCTTAGCATGTTCTTCGAGTGAGACTGCCCCCTCATGGGGATTGAAGATTCTAGCACTAGACTACACTAGGCCTTTGTTGGACACCAAAGTGGACCATCATTTTACCATATAGAGTTAACATGTAAACTAGATAAATCTTTGTATTAGATGAAATAATCACCTACATAATGATATAAGAAAATTTTATGTTGCATTTTTTTCACTATAATATCAATGCAATAATGTTTATCCCTGCATTTACTATAGAGTTGTTTCTAGCCAATAAATATCATTTCCATGTGTATCAATGATTTGGTGTTGACAAGTAAAGATGAAAGTATAATTGTTGACTTAACATGAAGGATATGGTAAAATTCATTATTTTTTAGGGATATATGTGTTTACATAAACGAAGGAATGGAAATTGTTTGTAAGTAATGAGTAGTTGATATATGGGCTTACACCTTTTTTTCATCAAACATGCAACATCCCTAATTTTAACTACCATGTTTTTCACAATAACTCATAGATAAACATATGTTCATCATCTCATTGTCATGAACTATGACATCCATTTGATTCATATTGTGTCACAAGTTATTCCTTATGAAGGAATCCACATGAAATCCTCAATATGCCAGCATTCACTCAACCATCCCAAGTCAACTCCATATCCCTTAGAATAATTAATGGGATCTCATAAAGGATGAGGTTCGCATGACCAAGAAGTTTAGTGATAAAATTTGGCAACATCAATGCCAAAGACCATAACTATTGACAAATATCCAGTTCATCCCCCTCCCAAAAAAAACTCGTTGACTAACCTAGAAACCATCCCATTAAAGACATATTACACAATAATTGTTGTATAGATATGTAAATCTTGTTCGTTAAAAGACATCATATAATGTTGTAAGATTGTATAATATCATGCACATTTTTCACTTAGTTTCGTGTTGTACCACAATTGTCTTCATAACTACATCCACAATAACCTTTCTCATCACTTTTATTATTTGTATCCTTTGTATCTCTTCTAGGAATATAATGGTATAGTTGAACCATGCCTTACATTGTTCTTGGTTATATTATTTGACTCTATTTTTTTTATTCCCCATTGGTTATTCTTTCATATTTATTGTACAATATCTATAATTTTCTTCTACACATAAAAATGTTTTTCCTTCCTGTTCACATTTTCTTTGTTGAGTCCTTTTCTATAAGTTCTCTACACCCTATCATGACTAGAGATCATAATTGACTAGGTAAGCATGTATACATGAAATTTGACTAGGCTAGCATGTATAGCATGATCCAAGTTGAAATTTTAAGAAATTTACTCTCAATAATGGGAGTATTAATCTTGTGTATTTGATCCTACCTTAGGTATGGATCTTGGATCATTGGTATCAAAGTGTTTTTCTCTAAATTTAGTGTTGAGACATTATTCAATCTATCTATTAATAACTCATGATTAAGCAATGATATCTAAATATAACACTCCATGGAAAAGAGAGATCATTGGGATCATTCTAAGTTATGTAAACTTGACCATTCACTGCCACTATGGAGTTCACTATTCCATGGTGTAATTCCTAGTGAATCACTTTGAAGATTTATGAAATATTTGGAATATATTACTTGTAGGTACAATAGATCTATGGAAGAAAAGAATGTCAGTTTAGACTTTATTTGAGTATCAAATGAAAAGAGTCATTCCTAATTTCATTTTTATACACTTAATAACTCTAAAGATTGTATAAATTAATTTGACTAGTTATGTGACCTTAGGCATAAGGGCTATGAACAACGTGATCAAAGAATATATTCAAAATATAGCATGAGGAATTATAATAGATTATAGACATAGTTTTTATTTTTGTTCAACATAGTGTTACCCCAAATTCCAATTGGTTCTTCATCTCAAGTATACAATGTATTTGGTAGGAGAAATCATTTTAATGTCAAGAACGACCACATACAACCATTGTTAAGATATCAATACTAAATTACTAGAAGAATCACTTAGTACCTTGTAGGTTTACTTGAATACTAAACATCTCAATGACAATGATAAGATCAATATTACAACCATGAAAACATCATTTAATTCTAAGGCATGATGGTAATTCCATGGGTAATAGTGTGAGGAGTGTGGTGATCCCATTGCTATGTGGGATGCCTTTATAAAAGTGTTCCATGAAAAATTGTACCCTTTATGACACAATGAATAGGGAAATACTATATTAGTACCATGATTAATCAACCAATGATTAAATGGACATGTTCAACATGATAATGGCTCATTTCTCCATGAAGAAAAAGGAGACAAATCTTATTATCAAGTACCAAATTATCCTACACTAGTACATTAATAAGAAGTTAAACTTATTGACCTCTAAAGAACTTGTACACACCCATAAATTTGTTTAAATAATTAAATAAAAGAAAAGGTCCAAGTAGTACTCCAATTCCCCTAATGAGTAATGCAACCAACAATGCAATGCCATGAAAAATGAAAAACAAAAACAAATAAGAACAAGACTCACCATAGTATAGATAATGAAACCATGTATACTAATTATTGTGTCCACAAAAGATGTCTACGTAAGTGTTAGTAATGAAAATTAAAATATATGTGTTGTGACACTCATCAAACATTTAATCATGATAAGAAGGATTGTCATGCTCATAAATATATCTTGGTGCAACTCATACTCTAGCAATGTTCTGACATTGGTAGGCAATTGTGATTACACCCAAATCCTCCAAGGGTGTTATTCTCACAACTCATCTCCCTAAACCATGATAACTAAACTAGAGAAAGAAAGAGAGTGGTTGTTCCACAATGACATATGGGTTCATAACCAACCTCTCCACTTCATTATTGACATTGAAAGTAAAAACATATGTCATTTATATAGTGATTGTACAATGAATGAATTTCATGACACAACCACAAACATAATCATTCAAATGGCTTCGATAAGGGAAAAATATCTATTTCACTAGCAATGCATGTTATAATACAACATCTAATCTTGCAAGGATGGGTTATGTGTGATGTTATGGACTTAGATATCTATGATGTTTTGTTTGGGTAACCTTACATATGGAAAAGACATGGAATTTATTAGTAACACCACAAAGCATGGTCTACAAAATCAAAGGTAAGTTGTTGTGTAGTATAGAGGTGAATTCAAAATGAATATTTGTAACACCCTGGGTTTTGAGCCCCCATATTAAATAATGTATTTTTACTTTGTTGAGAGGCCAGAGTTCCCAAACAATTATGAAAAGGACAGTGTGCCTAAAAAATGTACTATGTGATCATTATTAATAATAAATACATCATTGGCTGCTAGACAGACAAGGACTAGATTTATAGGGGGCTATGATTCCACAAGAGAGGGAGCTTGAGGGGATAAGTGCTTATTTATTTTATATTAATAATTTTTTGTAATGGGGGGGGGTCAATTATGTGAGCTCTTGGGGGAAGGCCAAGAGGTTCTTGATCCCATGAATTACAAAAACCTGTCCATGTTTTGTGGAAGGGGTTCTCTAGTTGGCTAATTCTCTCATTCGTTTTGGTCCCTCTCACTCTCATTCCCATCCCCATTAAGGTGTTTTTGTTGGTCACCTCATATGTTCATTCACATGACTTTCTCATTGTTCATCCTCTTTCGTGGAGTCTGCACTCCATTCATTTCTATCACCCACTCATCTTTCCTCATTTCCGTGTCTTGGCTTGGGAAAGGAAGACGAACTGTTGAAGAACAACCACGATTTTTGGTTGTAGAAATTGTTGGTGTAATCCAGACATGATTTGAGGCCTGCATGTCTGATATTCTTGGACTGTGTTCAACTTTTCTCATAGTTGCGAGTCCTGAGAGTCTCAGAATGGAGATTCTGGACCAGTTGCACTGGAGCCCTGGAAGGAGAGGGACTACCTAAGGGAATGCATGGAAGAGAAAGGTGGAGGTCCACTCTCTTGGGTGGTGCAGGTTGGGTAGAAGAGAGCTGGGTACTTGGATTGATGTGAGTGTTGGAGAAGTTTGTGAGATCTCGAGTGTTGACTGGTTTGGGAAGCCAAGTAACACTTTGGAACCATCCTTGCATATTCATAGCCCTCGCTCGGGGGTGACATTATTGTTGAGGCTTGGAAAAACAATGTCTACAGTTGGGTGGAACATCCTTGGTCTGCAGCCAGTTGGTGCCTCTTTTATAAAATATAAGTGCTCTCTGTTATGGTTTCCTTTTCTTGTGTAATTATTTCCGTTGTGTATAAAATTATTATACCTGAGATTTGTACTTATAATATGCATGCTTGATGGTTAATGTTGTGCATGGTATATTGTGCATGTATTTTATGTTATGGCATGAATCTTGATCATTGAATGTATGCATTTCATGCTTCTTTATTAATTAAATTTTATTAGAGTTTTGAAATCAACCAAGAGGTACGTTCTTGGTGTGGCATGCCCATCCTGTGGGAGGTTGGGTATGTTATAGATTGGTAACAGAGAAGAATTGTAGAGGTGTTTCCCAACTTTGGTGGCTGGGGAAATTAAAAATTGGTATCCGAGATTCTGGTTCAAACACTGGACTTTTATGGACCAGAACAAGTGTGAATCAGGAAGATTCACTTTCACAAATTTTATATATAACTGTGCGAATTTGGGGAAAAATAGTGGAAATGTTTGAGTGAAATACCCCAAATTCATGAATGGATAAAATTTTGAATGATTCCAGGATTTTCTAATAAGTTAATTGATTTGATATGCAGAGGTACAGATCCGAATTCAACTTAGAAGGTCTAAAATTTCAAATTTTAATGGCCGCTATAATGTTGGACAAAGTTTGGCGAAATTACCAAAACGGTGGCTGGGATTGATTCGACGATTTGAAAAATGAGGAGCATTGATGGTTTGTATTCATTTAAGTTGTTTAGGGAGTTGGATAAAATCAACAGTCAATATCATCTTGGTCGGGAGATCAATGACCTAGATTCCTTGGGGATTTTGTCAAAAATTCTAAGTGTGGAAGTTCACCAACAAAAATCGTCAATCTTCGATGGTCGTGGATCAGTGAGTTTGATGAAGGGTTGAAGATCGACCAAAGAAAATCTTCTATCGGAAATGACCAATGGTCGAGGATCGACATATTTTGGTGATTTTTTTCTTTTCTGGACAAAGAAAACCTCTTAAGTCCCGAACTCCAAAGTAAATCTAGATCGTTCATGTTTAAGGACATGTGTCCATAGATTAGCCTATTTAGGAATTTGGCGTTTGGGGGATTTGTAGTGTAGTGTGGAGAAGTCTCCCAAAGTTCTAAAGTTATGAAGTCTCGAAGTCGTGAGGCACTAGAGTTATGTGGCATGTTGACGTCACCTAGGGTGATGTGGACACACTTGATGCTTGCCACGTGTCACCATGTCTCATGTTTTTCAAAGACCATTTGTGCCAGTTATTATATGACACGTGTCACCCATCAGATAGGTCCATGTGTCTGTGCCTTAATTTCTTCCATGTAGTACCCCCTTGGTGATTAGTTCCTGAAGAAGACTCCAAAAGTTTGCCATTTTGACGTTCTAAAGGAAAAACCCTTGAAGCTCCAAAGAGAGAAGTAAATCCTCATCGTTGATCAAGAGAGGACACATGGTAGTAGATCCTGTAGTCCAGAGACTTGGCACTCCAGAGGATTCAAGGCATAAGAAGTTGGGGTCGAGGACTCCCAAAGGTCGAATCCATCTCAGTGTTATAGTGGGAAAACCCCCCAACGGACTACACTAGGGTTCTAAAGTGCAAGTAGAGATAACCGTCTAAAGTCTCCTACTTTTAACAACTATCCCGAAAATACCCCACATTCATGTGTAAAGTACAAAGTATAGGGATCCGGTAGTCTTACCTTAAACTCCACGTCCGGTGTTGATCCCTTATCTTCAGGTCGTTTCTCGACTGCAAATCTCCTCCCAAGGATGAACTGCATTCACCAAAAAACAAACAAGAAATTACGAACATGCATTATATATATGGATTAGTGGGTTAGATGTCATAAACAAATGTAAATCAAGATTGAACACATCATGTGGCGTGACGGAAAAAGTACTTCTTTATATTAATCTCACAAAATCACTTACAAAATGAGATCAACGACTGCTCCTTGAACCCAGTCCTGGGCTCCTCTTCATCAAGTTCTAAATGGTTCCATGTATCCTTCTTCTCTCACACTTCTCTCTAGAAAATGGGCATAGGCTTATGGATGAGGAAAAAGGGGCAAGAGTAGGGAATTTTGGCTCAAAACTCACAATGTGGCTGCAAATTCTTGGGGCAAGGGGGGATTATGAAATGGGTAGAGTTTCACTTCTTTCATGCTTATCTTTGGAATGGGACCCCAACACCTTATTTAATATTCCAAAAAGATAGTTATTTGGTTGGGTAACAGGCTATGAGTGGTCAATTGGTTAGGAAACTACCCAAAAGCTCGTATTCCCTTGCAACTTTGTATTTTTTTCAACTTTTTTGGGTATACACGGGTTGTAATGGTGCAGCTAGCATACGTACATGGGAAGTAGTGATGAATCTAGTGTACATACGTGGGCATTAGTGGTGCAGGGCACGTACATCTTCAAAAATTTGGTTTTTAAGAAGGGCTATTCAATTTTGGCTTGACAAAAATAGTAAGTAAGATGGCCTGCTGCTAGGTATGCATGTCTAGTGAAAATTAGGGTTATAACAGATGCCTCCTAATGTGTGAGGTCAAAATAGTATATGATTTCTGAAATACAATACAAATCTTTACCAACGTATGAAGCGAGTGAGCTCGGGACCAGAGTTCAGGAGGTACCATCTGTAAAATAACAATTATCTCACCGAGGCGGGCATACCCATGCTAGGGATGAAATAAATCATGGCTTCCAATCAAATAAACTACAGATCCATGTCGTATAACTATATAAAGTGTAGCCATGAGCAGTACATAATGGATATACATCTCAAAATCGAAAAATATACATGAATAGTATCCATATTCAAGAAGCTAATGATGCCTGATGGCTGGAGATGATGCCTTCAGAGCTCGAGAGACAACTTAAAGATCTTCAAAACTTGGGTAGGAGTGTAATGTGAGTGTATGACTTCACTACCCAGAGGTCTTCGACGGCTTGTCGGGGAACAAACAAGAGGATCTCGATGATCAGGCAGAGAACTTCATTGATTTCAAACAAAGACTTTTATTGGACTTTCGGGATGGCCGGGCATGAGGACAAAAGAGAAACTGCAGATTGGCTGAATCAAGTTGGGTAAAAATTCCCTTGGACAATAGCATGATGAATGATGAGACTCAGGCAACATGACACTGACATAAGTTCACGATGTAGGAGGAAACACAAACTCTCCATATGTTTGGAAGAATAACCAAACGGAGGAGGACACAACTCTATGTTACGAGAATAACTTCCTAAGGTCATATTAAATCCCAGAGATTGACGAACAAATGAAAGGATGTTCTTTGTCTAAGGGAGACTCATTGTTCTTCCATAAAAATAAAATACTTTTCCCATCCTCTTTTTGGGGTATATTTGATTTTTTTTTTGTCTTTTTCAATATTTTGAAAGCTTGAAAAGGAATAAAAGAATGCTATGCTACAAAGGAGGAACGAGTGTCGCAAATGTACTAGGTCCAAGTGCAAGGAACATACTGATGCTCAAAGAAAGGAAACATGTGCAGGAAATGACACTCGGGAAAATTCCTCCATGGGTCAAGGTGTCAAGACGCAGAGGCAAAGTGCTACAAGGCTTGTGTATAAGGCATGCTTCAAAGGTTCAGTTGAGAGAAACATGGAGTTGACATCATGCCAAAGATGCAAGAATGCCAATGCGATTAACATGACACAATGATAACATCCTTCAATGTAATTTTAAACGATCCCAGAGAAGGTAAGATCGATGGATTTTCATTTTTAGAGAGTCTGAAAAAGCGTAAAATAAGGCTCCATTGGGGTACCTTTTCCGAAGATAGTCTAGTCAGTTCAAAAAAGGGATAAATTAGCACCGGAAAGATGTCTATTCAAAACCATTTTAACGAGTGTGATAAAGACAATATCACTCGACAATATTTTCAATTTTAAGGAGTCTGAAAAGAGCTTAACTATGGACTCGTTGCCTTTTCCTAGATTTCGTCTCCTTAGCCCGAAAAAAAAAGGTGAAATTTACTGAGGGGAGCTCTCCTGGCGAGATGAATCTCCCAAGGTGTACCTTTTTCCTCCTTAATATAAAGACTAGAAAAGGGGGTAAACTCATGCTAGTAGATGTTTTTCTGAACCAATTAATGAGTGTGAAAGAACAAGGTTACTGAATGATCTTTTCAATTTTAAGGAGTCTGAAAAGAGCTTAACTACTCACTCCGTAATGGATGTTCTTCTGGACCGGTTTAATGAGTGTGAAGAAACAAGATCACTCGATGATATTTTCACTTTTAGGGAGTCTGAAAAGAGCTTAACTATGGACTCCGTGGGGGTTCCTTTTTCGTAAATTTAGTCCCTTGGGCCTGAAAAAGGGTTAAACTTATACCTGAGAATACTCTTTGTTGGCCCTTGCCCAAGTTTTGGGAGATCCTTGGTCAATTTGACCTATTTTGGGACTTCGAAAACCTATTGAAGGCGGATCACAAGATGAAGTAGAGATCGCGGGATCTTGGCCCCTTTTTGGGTCCTTTTTGGGATTTGGGAATATGTAACAGGTATGGGAATGTCGGCCCATGGGTTTAACCATGCTTAGGCCTATTTTTAATATATAAACAAATGTCTAGGCGATGTAAGAAGGAGAATAAGAAGAGGCATCTATGTGATGTTGTGTTAAGTGCAAGTGTGGTTTGTAAATGCTTTGTGCATACTGCGAGAGACTTGCAGAGCTAAGTGCAAGTGGTTGTAACAGACTATGAAGAGATATGTGCTATAACACAAGGAAGAAGGATCTAGCAAGCTGTGCAGATATTTTGTCCTATGAGGAGTAAGGTTTTGAGGCTCTTCCCATGTAACCTATTGAATAATATAATAAAGAAGAAGATTTTGTGGGCATAGCCCCAGGGTGGGGGTGAACCACGTATATGTTGTGTTTCTTTGCTTTGTGCGATGCGTTGGTGTATTTATGTGTTATTTGCTAAGTGATTGATATGGATAGATAGATAGATATATTTATGCTTTGTGTTTATGATGGATCTGGATGATAGATATGACATAGGTGAATGTGCTTAGTGCTTGAATCTGATAGATCTGATCCATTTATTTATGCTAAGTGCTTAAATACATTAGATCAAGGTGAATGTTGTGATGCTCTGTTTTCTCTATGGAGTAGATATTGGTTAAATAATGATGAACTAATGGTACTAAGTGCTCTATAAAGTATTATAATCACATATATGTGTCCCAGTTAAGGTTGAAAACACCTGATTCTTGCAACCACCCCTGCCTCTACCTCGGGTGAGACTTCATCTGCTTCGCAGGTGTTGCCAAAAGGGATGGTAGTTAGGGTTTTGTTGGTGCGTTGTTGTAGCATTAAACCCTGGGTCTTCCCCTATGCCAACAAATGGTTTCATTGTCGAGACCTGAAGTTGTGATTGTTGGGAACTGAGGAAGAAGAAGCTTTGTGCAGAGATCCGACCTGAAATTGTGAAAGCTCTATGTGTAGTTCTATTTCTCTAGTGCATAGTACTCTACTTAGTTTGTCAAGATCTGTGCTAAGGAAAAGAATTTTGATCTGAAGAAAAAAGGTAAGATCTGAAAGATTTATGCTTTGAGAAAGGTAAAAGTGAGAATTTTTTATTAAAAGAGGTAAGATCTGAAAGATCTGTGCTCTGATAAAGGTAAGAATATTGAAAAGTTCTAGATCTAAAATCTTTGTGCTCTGTAGAAGTAAGATAAGTGTAAACTTTTTTTTCAACAGTATGGACCTAGGTGTGTTTGATAGATTCTATCCCAGCTTGAAAACTAGGGTATTAATAGAGGAAAGAAGATTTGATATGAGTAGATCTAATAAGAATAGTGAAAAATATGTTATACCTATGCATAGAAAGAATGTTTGGACTAATAAGTGTATGTAGGATCCTAGAAAGAAATGTTTGCAGGTTAGCTACCATGATCCTAGCGCACAGTAAAGGAAATTTTGGGGATCATTTAAAATAAAGAGTGGATTAACCCTCAGTTATAGTTGCAGAAAACTGGGACATCTTGCTAAGGAATTCCCTGGGAGAAGACCTAGTTGTCTTTGTTGTAAAGATATGAACCATGAAGTATTGGATTTACCTAGAATGATTACTAATGTTGAAAGAATGAATATGAACCAAGAAAACCCTAAGGCAGATCCAAAAACTAATATTATGATAGAATCCCAAAAAGAATCAGAGAAACTATTGCTACAGATGAAAGAAACCCTGAATGACAACCAACATGTCAAATTATCAGAGATATTCAAAGAAAAAGAATGCCTTGAAGCAAGAATAGGATAATTCGACATTGATTGTGTTCTAGATGAGGAAACACAGGTGAATATCATGACAGAAAGAAATTGGGAAGCTATAGGGAGGCATTCTATGATTCCTTCATTAGGAGGAATAAGACTATTCAAAGGAAAGTTGATAAACCTATGTGGAAAGCTCACCCGGATACCTATGAATGCCAATGGAACTTTGACAGAGGAAGATTTTAAGATTATTAAATTTATTGAGAACAATGCCCCATTTACCGTGCTACTAGGAAAACCTTGGATTGAAAGAGATCAGGTGAGAAGGCAAGAAGAAGAGGAAGGTTTAGAACAACAGAATCAAGAGTTAAAAGAATTTGTGACTACAAGGATCACACACTTTATTGAAGAACAAAAGAACAGATCAAAGCTATTTAACACCAGAGAGCCGGATGTCGAAGTTGCAAGAACACCAGAAGACCCACAGAAGATTAAAGTACCTATTCTAGATAAAGAAGAAGGATCACGCTTGAATCTTAGGAAAGAATCTCAACAACGCAAAATAACTATGCCAAAATAAGATAAGAATCAGAACGGAAAAAGGCATACCAAGACGAAGCTCACTGGGAAGAAGGCTAGAAATCTAAGTAAGAAGAGAGCTAATATCGACAAGTTGTAGAAGGTTCCAGAGATAACCTCGCAGAAGGAAAATTTGCAAAATTGGAGCTTCACCAAGATATTAGAACAACGACACATGACACTTCGCCATGGCGAAGAAATATAGTCATTGGGGACATTATAACCATTAGACCAACGCTCCGAATGGGTAGAAAGGCATTTATGGTCAGACAGCTCCCCCTCCAACCGTTGGAACCGTTCATAATGGACATAACAGAGTTAATGAAGTCTTCTAACCCATAGCAAGAGATCCTTTGTTGAGTTACCTATTTATCCCATCGTTCCATGCACCGAGAACACTTTTTCCAACTGTGAGTTTGAGCCCAAAGACTAAGTTGATTTTGCACAGTGATCATCGTGCTCTTTCTCTCTATCCCATTACTGTGTCTAAGTTACTCTTCGAACCCTAGATTGTTAACCCTGAGCGTGTATGTCAGACGAGTTGAGCACTGTAGAGAAATCTCTTGAAGAAGTTCTGATCAACCTCATGACTGAAAGAGTCATGTCGATGTCTACAGGTGTACAATCATCATCGACGAGAGGACTTCCAGCCTCTCTATCAACTGCTCACGGAGCCGGACCATCTCGACCATCATATGAAAAGAGAACCAAGAAGAAGGATGATATAGCAAATGCCAAATTTATCCCGACCATATTACCCGCCTATATACCACCTCTGAGCGGTGCACTAAATTGAGACAGTGTGCCAAGAGATTTTGAATACACCTTGGTTATGACGTACCTCCTGAAGGGGATATGCGCAGTTTGAGAAAACCAAGATAATATTGTAGCGTTGAAGTTTAGCAACTTCAACCTCAAAGATTGCAAATTCTATAACATGATCACCCCACATAAGTACTTGGCCAAAACTAAGGGGAATAATTCCAAGATAATCCCCCAGTTGTGGACTATGAACCTCGTGCAGTCCACCCTCTTGAATGTCATGAAGATTCCCCACTTTGGTAGACACCAGGAAGTCAATGCATGTGTCAAGATGTTTCTTTCTTGTTACCATGGCAGCTATTTGTGGCTAAATTTCCGCATAACAGTTGATCCGATGTCGATCAATCAGATCACAAGGTTGAGTATGAAAGGACCTGAGCCACAAGAGTTTTACCTCAGAAAATCCATGGATCATGGTCTAGCACAAACGATCAAGGACACTTATGGTGATGTCAATAAGTGAACGTGAGGTTACAAGGTAGCTTCTATCCAAAGTGGCGCAGTGCACCTCACCTGCTAGTTGATTGTAGGGAAGTTAGTACGAAAGAACTGACCTACCCAAGTCACCAGTCGACCTCGCAGGGAAGTGCGCAGAAGGCCTTCATATAAACTGGGAGAAGTACGTAGTGAACTAGTTTGAACTCGACTTTAGAGAAGCACAGTATCAAGGATATGAATTTAATTTCAGCTGGATATTTATCCTTATATATTTTATTTCCTGGGATATGATGGAAGGTGCGACCTTCCTGGACATCGATCCATTTGAACCGTTGGTTGCGAAGTTCACTACCCTTTGGTGTTCAAGTGATATGAATAAACATTGGCAGTCAAATGTTGTTTTTCATACCTACTACAACCAACTGAAGATATCCATACAGTCTGAGCCTCACATGACTTCGAACACTCTACACCAGTTCAGGCCTTTGATGAAGTTTAGCGCAAATCAACATTTTATTTACATCATAGCATGTGCCGACGAACACAAGCAATAACTTCAATCCTACTATAAGATGAAGGAGGAGGACTTGGAGGAGATCACTAAGGACTAGTCAGTGGACCTTCTTATTCCAGCAGACCCTGTAGAGATATCCTACATCGACAACCCATAAAATGCGTAGGATACACCCGGACCTAGCAAGACAAAGAAGATCGAAGAGGTCCAAGGATTAGACAGTGCATCCATGAAGACTACTTCCATATCACCAAAGCAAGGAGGTGATGGTGAAGAGTTAGATGACAAATAAGTCGAACAGAAGAAAGGATATGAGGTTGATCCCCTGAAGAAGAGGAAAGGTTCACCTCTGAAACCTTCCTCCCAGAAGAAATCAAAGACCGCCATGACCAAGATGCAGACTGTCCTCACCTTCGATGACTTCGACTTCCTCATACCAGCCCTGCAAGATGCTTCGCTGGAAATAACAGAGAAACAAGAAGCAAAGAAAGAGGATATATATGATCAAATTGAGACTAAACTCTGAGGGGTACAACAAGCCCTACAGTCCAACCACGCAATCTCCATTGAGTCGGGAGAACTAGAATTAGGAGATGAGCCAACCCAACTCCACCACCTAGCCAATATAGTTGAAACTCTCCTTCGACGAGAACCGAAAGAAATAGAGCAAGCCACCCAGGATTTGACACAAGTACAAGGAGTACTCTAAGAGAAACATAGTACTATAGAACATGAAAAGATTGCTCTCCAAGCAAATTTTGATGAAGAAAAAGAACAACTACAACAAGAAAAGGAACAGTTGCTCGTGCAAAAACTCAAAGTAAAAGAAGCGGTCAACATATCACTTCTCTTTGTGACAGTCTTAGAAATCAAGGCATAAGACTGAGTTACACAGTAGGTGAACCAACTTGTAGAATCCATCCAACAACGCATAGCAGATTTGGAGCTACGCACTGTACCTAAGACCCCACAAGATGTAAGAGACCAAAGAGAAGAAACCGCCTGGAGTGAAGTTGAAAGGCTAAAGGATGTTACCCTGGAATGTAAGAAACTCACTGATCGCAGTGCCCAGACCTATGAAAAACTCATGGAGAACCGAGAACTGAAGGCACTGGAGTCACAACTCCAAGAGGTGAAGTATTAAGATGAAAATATACAGGTGCAATTGAATCCCCTATCAGCTATGGAAAGAATGAAGTGATTCCAAGAGAAGTGGACTGCCCAGCAGGAGATCCACACTATCCAGAGTAAAGTTATGGAGGTAACTTAGAAACTCCAACCTATACCAAAAAAGGCATACCAATTGTTTACAGAGGTAGAAGGCCAAGGAGCATATCTAGAGCAGGTTGTCACTACAGTTGAACATCGTCTAGAGGAACCTATCAACAATGCAGTCATCCAAGAGTTCGTTGAATAGGATATTGTATCACAACAACAAGTTGAAGCAGCTTGAGCCAAGATTGAGTCATTTGAAGCAGAACTAGTCAGACCAGAGTGACTCAGGATGAGTCACAGGTGAGTGTTGCGGGCTTGTTGGCCCTTGACCAAGTTTTGGGATATCCTTGGTCAAGTTGACCTATTTTGGGTCTTTGACAGTCTGTCGAAGGCGGAGCGTAAGACGGAGAAAACATCATGGGATCTCAACCCCTTTTTGGGTCCTTTTTGGGACTTGGGAATATGTAACGAGTATGGGAATGTCGTCGCATGGGTTTACCCATGCTTAGGCCTATTTTTTAATATATAAATAGATGTCTAGGTGATGTAAGAAGGAGAAGAAGAAGAGGCATCTATGTGATGTTGTGCTAAGTGCAAGTGTGGTTTGTAAAAGATTTGTGCATACTGTGAGAGACTTGAAAATCTAAGTGAAAGTGGTTGTAACTGACTGTGAAGGGCTTTGTGTTGTAACATAAGTAAGAAGGATCTAGTGAGCTATGCAGATATTCTGTCCTATGCGGAGTAAGGTTTTGAGGCTCTGTGAATGTAACCTATTGAAGAAGCTAATAAAGAAGAAGAGTCGGTGGACGTAGCCCCGAGGTGGGGGTGAACCACATATATGTTGTGTTTCTCTGCTTTGTGCGATGCGTTGGTGTATTTATGTGTTATTTGTTAAGTGCTTGATATGGATAGATACATAAATCTATTTATTCTTTGTGCTTATGATGGATCTAGATGTTGGATCTGACATAGGTGAATGTGCTTAGTTCTTGAATTTTTTATATATGATCCATTTATTTATGCTAAGTGCTTAAATACATTAGATCAGGGTGAATGTTGCGATTCTCTATTTTCCCTGTGGAGTAGATATTGGTTAAATAATGATGAACTAATGGTGCTAAGTGCTCTATCAAGTATTATAATCACATATCTCTTTCCCATATAAGGTTGCAAACACCTAAGTCCTGTAGCCACCCCTGCCTCTACCTCGGGTGAGACTTCATCTGCTTCACAGGTGTTGTCGAAAGGGTCGGTAGTTAGGGTTTTGTTGGTGCTCTGTTGTAGCTTTGAACCCTGGGTCTGTCCCTATGCCAACACTCTTATAGATAACTGAAGTTCCTAGAGTATACCTTTGTTCGTACAATATCGCTCCACAATATTTTCATGTTTAGAGGGTTTGAAAAGGGCTTAAAATAAAAGCCGTTTATTTTTTGGGAGTCTCAAGGGTGAGGCCAAGAGTGATAATATATCAGACATGTGAAGGCTCAAACTTGTAATCAAGAAAATAATAAAAGGACTCCCGAGCCTATATTCATTAGTGACGACATGGACACCAAAATGCAACTAGGATCTACCTAGGGCATCTATGTGAGGGTAGGCTCTACCACTAAATTACGACACTTTTAGAGAAGCAATGATGGTTTTGTGTCGCAATTCGGTGGGGTCGATCCTATGGTAAAGAGAAAAAGACAACGAGGTGCAACAAGTGGAGGTGTAATCCTAACTTAAATGCACAAAGTTGGGAAAAATACTTTTCACCAAAGGACCTTAAAAGTGCCCCAACTCCCAAAAAGTTCACCAAACCAAAAGTAAAGTGAATCGTAACATCCAATGAGAAAATCAAGAACCACATTACATGATTTTCAAGTCAGAAAAAATGACAACGGGGGTAAAAAAATGAAAAAAGGGGCCAAAAAATTCTATAAATAGAAGCTGACAGCTCATTATCACCATTGCAAATTGAGAATTGACCAAAAATCCAAAAACACCCCTTTGTGAAAGAAGTTGATCCCGAGAGCTTCAGTGGACGAAACAAAATTCCGCTTGGACCAAGTAAGTACAAACTAGTCCCTCTTGCATTTCCAATCTTCCTTTTTTCATTTCTTTTTGTTTTTTGGAGGGGTGCACACCTTTAAAAAGGTCATCCATGCATGTACGCAGGTTGTCCAAACACATCTCGCATATGCACATGGGAAAAGAATAGTCTGTCTGCGTACATACGCGATTGTCCCCAATACAACCCGCATACATCCTCAAACATATGAAAATATTAAAAAGGCATCATTTGACTCTCTTTTGAACTTGTCATTTTGCAGAATGTATTTCCATTGGAGAGAGAGATAACATGAAGACATTGATACAATGGTCAAGGAAGACCTTGCTATTGTCACCACATTAAAACAATGTGGGTTGTGGAAATTCTTTTGGTGTTCACTCATGCGGGCACAACCCAGGTTGTTGAATGCCTTGGTGGATTACTAGAACCTAGATGCAGAGGCTTTATGCTCGAGGGGAAGTTGTTGACTCCAACGAATCAGGACATTTATTTCTTGACTGGCCTCTCAAGTTGGGTTGAACCAGTCCACCTTCGTTCTTTTCCTCCTCGACCACACAACATTGCCAAATTGATCGGGAAACACTGGGAGGATGGAACAGATAAAGTGGGTTCCCAGGTACCGATCCACGAAATCACCAACCTATCATTGAAAGTGATCATTTTACTTATTAAGTGGATCACTATATTTGCGGATTTACATCAGGCCTCCCAGGCACAAATGCATTGCGCAGTATAGTGCTTAAATGCACGAGTGTTCAATTGGAATACAACCATAATAAAGTGCATGAAGAGACAAATCACAGAGTGTCGTGGGTGAAAAAACAAGAACTTTGGGTTCAGGACTATTCTTTTTTGTTTCTTCTTCAAGAGGGTACCCATTCTTATTCCCCAAGAGACAATACAGGGGCACATGGCCTCCTTCCCAGTAGTGTGTAGGTGGGTAGCATTGTTGCCACAATAGGGGGGAGGGAGGACCATCGAGGCCTTCGATGATACTTTTTTCAACTTGTGGTCTCAGAATATTCTATCTATAGAGGACGAACCCTATGTCAGGATCAACTTATCCAAAGATCCTGACATGCTCGTACCTCTCGGAGCGGAGCGAGGAGAATTAGGTACATTTTTCTTTTTAAAAGTTTTTTAATTTTTTATTTCTTTTATATATATATATCATTTTTTATGTGTACCAGAGCACTTGACAACTATGTATTTGTTATGTAGAGATGTGGGACCAGTGCATGCAACTAATTTTATGTGGAGTAGGCATCGTCCAGGACTAGAGGCAACAACAACAGTGGTCGTCGAACCAGCAACAGCAACGGGGGTACCTCCAGCCAGAGAGGCTGAGAGAGTTTTGAGAAGAGTGGAGTGGAACTTGACCGCACTCACCCTTACTATGCCTATGGTTGAGATCGAGGATCTCCCGTCATCTATACAACCTCATGTTGTTGGGGTGCCATGGACCTGGGTCCATCTATTTTGGCATTTGGAAAACGTTGTAGTCCACTATGGAAGGGCCAATAGGCCTGGTGCTTATCTTAGGGTGGAACATTTACATGCTGAGGGAACTTTTTGTATATTTTTTAGGGAATAAGCCCCGCGTTATATACCAGATTTGTTATTTTTTGAGGCACTTGCACCCACCTATGTACTCTGATAATTTCTATACATATACATCTTTTTGTCTTATGGGTTATATTTATTTACAAATGTATTTACATGTGTATGTTTGTTCTCTTTCTTACGTGTTTGCAATATGCCAATCTAATACTTGATTAGATAGAGTATCTGTCATTTGATTCAATCTCCTAGGAATATGGATATATGTAATATAATAAAAAAAACGTTCTAAGAGGCATACCATAATGAATCGTTGATGTAGAGTAGGATCATAAATGCGGTAAACCCCCTTTAATTGAGACACAACCAATTGTGCATCTAAGTAGACCTGGATGTAAGAGATACCATGCGACAAGGCGTCATGAAACAACTCCATTATTGCGCTATATTCAACGACATTGTTTGTGGTGTCACCTAAACAGATACCTCCAGAAGATAACAACTGGCCTTGAGGTGTGAATATTACCCAAGCTATGAAAGAAATCCTCCAAATGTGTCAGCTAGCACTGTCTAGAAATCGAACGAACACATCCAATTCACTTGACATCTGCCATAGTGAAAAATATGTCATCAAAACGACACGTCCATAAGACCAAAAAGACAAAAACTAAAAATGTATAAGAACTATACATATGTATAAAAAGTCACCCAAGGCAACCCACCTATGAGTAATACTTCTTGAGGTAGAGCCCATTTCTAGGATCCACTAAAGAATTCCCTTCAAAATAAAATAGATGATAAGCACCCTTCTTTAATACTTCCTTCACAATGCATGGTCCGAACCACATAGGTTTAAACTTGCCTGCCCCCAGGGGATCCTTATCTTGGTCATAGACTAGGACAAGGTCTTCTTCATAGAAAATACGAGGATGAACGAACTGATCATACTGACACTTGACTCTTTTCTTGTGAGCCTCATTAGCCAAGGTGACATCACGTCATTTCTCATCGAGTTGCTCGAGATATAATAAGTGTTCCTCAAGTGGTGAAGTGTCTGGTGATAACTGTATTTCCAACTTAAGAGATGGGATCTGGCATTTTATAGGCTAGACAACTTCCAACGCGTAAACAAGTTGAAAAGGTGAGAAACCAGTGGTAGTCTTTATAGACATTCGGTAGGCCCACAATGCCGAGTATAACAACAAATGCCAATTTGACTTGGCCTAATTGATCGTTCACTGTAGAATGGTTTTAAGTGACTTATTCACAGCTTCCACCTGATCATTCGCTTGTGGGTAATAAGATGATGAGTGTTCTTATCTCAACCCTATATTTTATGTTAACTCATACATCATTTTATTCTGAAAGTGACTACCATGGTCAGTGACAATCTCCTTCGGGATGTCGAACCTTGCTATTATCTGATTAAATAAGAAGAGAGTTGTTGTCTCTCCATCATCCTTGAATGTCAGCATAGCTTCGACCCACTTGTTGAAGTAGTCTACTACTACAATGATATAATGGTGCCCCCTAGCTAAGAGGGATGGCATGTAGTATAATCAATCCCCCACTTGGTGAAGGGGCCAACTGTGATAATGAAAAACATGGAAGCAGGGTGTGCCCTCATCTTCTGTGAGAATATCTGACACGGGTGGCACTTCTTGACCAATTCAACACAATATTTGATTAACATCGGCCAATAGTAACTGGCTAGTATAATCTTTTGGGATTTTTCCAACCCAAAAAAATGACCACCACATGCTCCAGTGTGATAGTCGTTAACAATGAGTTTCGCTTCTTCATGGGTGAGACATCGACAAAGGATGAAATCTATACCTCGACGATACAAAGTGTCTTCAAGAATAAGATAGTTTTTTTCTTGCTGGCGTATACGTCTATGCTCACCACGAGAAGCAGAGGCGGGGCACTTCAAATTTTGTAGATAGACTAGTATATCTCTATACCAGGGGTCCGAAGATGCGATCAAAGAAATATCTCCTTTAATCGGTGATTCATCGGGCATAACATCACATGACTCGACCGGAAGTTCCAAGATGAGTTCCACAAAGAACAACGACTTTTTGGATTTCGCCGAAACAAAATCCAAGTAAAATTCATGGAGGATAACTATCCATCTACTGATATTTCCATCGATTAAGCATCATGTCAACACATATTGTAATGGATTCACAACGACAATGATGGTGGTCTTGCAAAACTGGATATAGTGATGGAACCATTGGATAACATGAAATGCTGCCAATGCAAGTTTCTCAACATGGGAGTAGTTGATTTCTGGTCCAACCAGGCCTCGACTCAGGTAGTAAATCACGTGATCTTCAAGCAAATCATCCTCGTGAACCAATACCATGTGGATGGTCGACTATGTAGCGACCAAGTACAATAAGAAATCTTTATTATAATTGGGTGGCCAAAGCAAAGGGGAATACGTGAGGGCGTGATTCAATGCTTCGAAAGAGCATTGAGTGACTTTGTCCCAATGGAAAGGAACATCCTTCTTTAGTAAACGCATGAACCCTTTTGTGATCTCAGCGTAGTTTGTGATGAAACACCATAAAACATTCGCTTTTCCCTATAAACTATGAAGTTGAGGGACTATGCACGAGGGAGGAAAATGAACTATTGCCTCAACCTTTAGAGGATCGACCATCATCCCTGTTGTTGAAACTATGAAACCTAGAAGATGACCTGATGTCACGCAAAAACTGCATTTGTTTGGATTCAAGCGAATCCAATAGTAGCGACATTGCTCAAAGATAAGTCGGAGGTGTGTGGGATGATCATATCTCTTATGATATCGTGACACTAAATCATCGAGATAAGCCTCGACTAGGTGTTTGAGATCATGGAAAGAAGAATACATGGCCCGATGAAAAGTGGCTCCATCATTCTTTAGGCCAAAAGGCATCTTCCGATAAGAAAATGTACCCCAAGGATAGATAAAATATGTCTTATGTTGGTCATCGGGTTTGATTTGTATCTGGTTATATCTCGAGAAACCATCCATGAAAGAAAATACCTTGCAGCCTACGCATTCATCGACAATCTGGTCAATAAATGGGGTAGGAAAATTATCCTTTGGACGAGCCTTGTTCAAATCACGAAAGTCCATACATACATGAATCGTACCCTACGTTTTGTTGGCTGGAATAGGATTTGACACCCATTGAGTCAATTGGATGGGGTAGATGAAACCAACTTTGAGTAGTTTCTCTACTTCAGCCTTAATAGTTTCTGGTTTCCGAGGATTAACCAGATGAAGCCTCTGTTGGACCAGCTTGGTGTCAGGATAAGTCATAATCTCATGTTCAACAATTCTTGGATCAATGCTTGGAATTTCCACGTAAGACCAGGAACAAATGCGCAAAATTATTTAAATAAATCAGTATAGATTTGAATCTCCTTAGGGGAACAATCTGCTTCGATGAAGACATTATCCACGATGCCAGTGATTATGGAGATATCAATAGGTGTCATTTTAGCGATGGTTGCCATATTACTATTGGCATAAACTACGTGTGTAGCCAGAGGATTGATAAGAAAATACATATCTCCATTCATAGTCAACACAAATTCTCCTACCTCTATTCTTCCTAACTCTGGGAGGAAATATGATATGTGATGGAGATCATCCTAGGGTCTATCCGGACCAGTCAATGCCTATAAAATTTCCTCATTAGAGGGAAAGACCAAGTCTAAGGAATTAGTAGTGGCCATGGAACCTTAAGCCCAGGAAGGCTCTAGAACTGGATCTAACTTCGGTGCAGGAGTCAGATCAGGGTCGGCTGAAGCTTGTTGAAATATAGAGTACGCAAATTCTACCATGGACAAGGGCATGGACATGCCATGGTGACCTGTTCCTTCCATAATGGCTGATGGGGAAGGAAGAATCCATAGATCATTAAAGTAAGTCGTGTGGAATGACAACACTAAAAATATTTCAGCCTTAGGATGCTTGGAGACAGTCGATATCATCTTGACATCGTCGGAAGGAGGTGGGTAATCGAAAGTTCCCATGAGAGGTGGGCACAAACCAACCTCCACATTGACGATGTTGGGCTGTGGATTATCAATCGTTGGGACCGTGGATTTCGCCGATGAAGGGTCAGGTCTGGAGAAGGACAATTGATCAATGGTCACGATTCGACCCTCATGTGGAAACAACAAGACCCAAAAAACTATAGCAACCAATGCATTCATGGAATTTGTCCAACTCCTTCCTAACAAGAGGTTGTAGTCGAGAGGCGCATCGACCACTTCAACTTCGACGCACATGTTCTTCCCTCTTAACTGTATGGGAAAAGAATGAATGATTCCATGTGGTATAAAAGAACAATCGTCGAAAGACGTAAGAAGAGTAGGTAAAGGAGACAGAACGGGTTGGCTAATGGCCTTCCAACATGCCAACGACATCATGCATGTCGAGGTTCCCTCAGCAACCACCGTACGAAAAATGTTTCGGGTAGATGATTTCGTGGGGTGAGCCACTACTATCTGAAATGCAATGTGGTATGGGAGACGAGGTTTCAAGTCAGTTGTATCAAGTGTGATAGTTCCCAGATTACATGTCTCAATGGATCCTAAGGAGGCTAGAAGAGCCTTTCTCTGTGAAGGAAATCTCTGGAGAACCTCCAAAGCAGACATCGCGCAAGGGGTTTGTTAAAAATCCTCCACCACAAAGTAGTTTTGGGTGGCCCTCACATTTGGATTATGTGAAGCCTTATTGAACTCTCCTTTTGTCATTGTTTCATTCATCATTCTCTCAATCTGGAGAGGAACAGACGGGTTTTCGGCTTATTTACCCTTTTTGGAAGTACTTGGTGTTTTGTAATCATGTGCCCTAGTAGCTATGTGCGCTTCACCTTTCAACATATAGACATTCGAAGTCGAGGGATTACTAGATGAGGAAGGGGGTCCTTGACTTCCCCCATCCGCATTCACAGAGGCTTGAGTTAACTTTTTCCCATGAGGAAATGGATTCGTTAACACTGCAGGTTGTTTCTGTGCCAATAAAGTTTGGGCCTCAGCGAGTTGAGGGCACATGTGAGTTGGGTGGTCTTCCATGCAAAGGTTGCATGTATACTTCAACTTATTTCTCTCTGTGTTTCCCCCGCCAGGTTTCTTATCCACCTTACCCTTCTTTCACTATTTTTTCTTCCCTTCGTCCTATTGGTTGGCCTTTGGGTTCATCGATTGCACGTTGTGTACATCTGACGTTTGAGCAAGGGGGGCAACCGAACTAGGAGTTGTGTTGGCCATTGTCTGTTGTATCGACAATTGTTGCAATTGGTTTGACAGTGGATCAATGGGATTTTCTTATGCTGAACCAACAATGTCGTCAGCATGTGGTCCAGATTTGTGTCTGGTCTTATCAAGAATAGAATGTGGTGCATCTGAAAAATCCTCATAAAGAAAACCAGACTGAGAGTAAATCACCTCTAGTTGTTGAGCTCTCATTATCACTTCTTCCTCTGAAAATACCCCTGACATTGCTATGTCCTTAGATAGTTGGGGTACCAAAGACTTAAGGAACCATCCTAGCAGGAATGTTGGTGGAACTAGTACTTTAATCAAACTCTTCTGGTGCCGCCATTATCATATGTGATCAGAGATATGGTCAGCCTTTGTCTGCTCAAAGTTGGCCAACAGTTCTGTGTCGACATCGTATCTCACAGGTAATTGAAAATGGTTCAAGAAAACCATTTCCAATTCACCAAAAGTAGAGTATCTTGAGCGGTCGAGCTCGATGTACCATTTCACGGCACTCCCTATAAGAGTGCATTGAAACAGACGCAACTGGATGGAGTCGTTCCTCGAAGAATTGGATGAGAACCATAGGTGAAATGTGGTCAGATGATCACCCAGATATTCATTAGTCTTACCTTCGAACTTTGGAATGTCTGAGGGAAACTTGGTCGGCATAGCAGGCCAACGTGGATCGTGACAGATTGGGTCATTCAATAATCTTGACAAGTCTGGCAAACGAAAAGTTGCCAGAAATGATAGTTGAGGTTGTTGAGTATGTATAGGAGGACATGAGCCTAGGATTTGGCTGGCACTAGGTTGCGAGGAAAATTTAGGTTGCTGGCCTGGGTTCTGGTAAAAACCATGTCCTAGGCTGGCATTCAGATGTTTCACTTGTTGAGACGTCATCGGCTGACTCGCATTGTAGGATGTTGAGAGATGAGAAGGGATTGCTCCCAACGTAGTGTTCCAAATTTTATGGAAAGGTTTACCCCTTGTCGATCAGAAGAGAATAGGTACTGAGCCTTGCCCGGGGTTCCATTGGCCATGGAAGGGGTTTCCCCCGGTTGGCATCCCTAATGAGGGAACTGATCCCTGCCACAGATTCCAAGGTCCTTGAGAAGTGTGTTCCCCTTGTGCAGGAATAGTACCTTGCACAAGATTTTGTGATCCAAAGCCACGGTTTCCCCCGGTTGGAATCCCTAATGAGGGAACTGATCCCTGCCACATATTCCAAGTTCCTTGAGAAGTGTGTTCCCCTTGTGCAGGAATAGTACCCTGCACAAGATTTTGTGATCCAAAGCCACGGTTTCCCCCAGATGAGATGACATTTGATTAGAATGCATTGTTATCAAACATGTCAAACAAAGAGAATGACAAAGAACCCACTGGTGTGGTACTAGAAGAAGGTCCTTGACTACCTTCTCCAGATAGGTTGTAGTTCATGGTCGGCCAGACGAGTTCCTGAGGAGATTCATCGAGCGAGGGATATGATGGAGCTATATGACCCCGATTGTAAGGGAAAGAATTATAAGGGGCTAAGGTTCCCCCCATGGACCCTTGCAGAGGAGCGTTTCAACTCCCTGTCCCCAAGCCCAAAGTCTGTAGGGTGGAATAGGAAAGGACCGAGTTCATGTCAAATTTGGACATCCCATATGAAAACGGAGGGCTCATAGCACTCTGCATAAATGGTGCAGTGATCTCCACCATGGACAGAATCGGACCACTGCCTGAGGTAGAGGCGGTCGAGACCATAGTGGCCCGGACCTGCGAAGGTGAGTTAGGAGGCCGAACGCCCCAAGTTTTGGCAGTCGTAGAGGGATTATGAGGACTCCCTCATGAAGTAGCTGCATTTTCTTCCATCACTGCTTGCAATATTATCTGACGTTCATTATGCGTTACCCTTGGAGGGGAAATTTGTATCAGAAGTGGCACCAACAATTTAGTGATCGGAGAGTTATATGGATTGAGAGCTTCCGCTCCATGGTTAGAAATAGTTGGTCCCTCTGGAAAATAATGTTATCCTCTCGGAGATGGCTCAGGTATAGCTTCCTCTGGCCTGGTCACCTCAAATGACCCTTCCTAGTCAATTCTTCTCCTTCGCGGTGGCGATGGTGGCTCCAAGTGAACCGGTGGTGGGCCCAAAATACTTAGCGACCGGTGAAACTCTTGATCTTCCACTGTGTGATAATATCAATGACACACTAATTATTTCTAATGTTGAAGACCAAAACACGCACTAGAAAAATTTCTATGAGATGCAAAAAGAAAATCACTATTACTAGTTGGAAGAACAGTTACAACAAACAACACTAGGGAAACTTACCGGTGCAAGTGAAACTTGAACATGGAAGCACCCTCCAGTTATACTTTGCAAACTGTGGCCCAATGTCTGCCCTAGGTACCATGGTATACCCCCGTAGTCACCTATGTAAGTCCCTAAAATCAAAGGCAACTAGGTTTCCATCTCGTGAACAACTACCAGGCAGGCATAGTCGACAGTCAAGTGGACCGCAATGAGCAGGGTATCAAGCCCAAAACCTATCGAGGGTATAGAAAAAAGTGTTCTAGAAGATGACTCAGGACCTTGAATGGATTCGAGACCCACAAATCTCTATGGCAAATGCGATCAACGTAATCCCAAGATAAATCTTCTATATGCATTCCTCCACTACGATTATTTCATCTTTGGAGGGGTTATCTCCGCTACCTTTCCGCATGCGAACTCATGTTTAACCCCTGTGTTAGAGGGGGGTCCCAGAGAATTTCCATGTTACTGGACTTTTTCACTCCCTAACATAGAATCTTATGTTTTTTTTGTAGCCTTGAAGAGTTTCCTCTCCAACCTAAATCAAGGCTCTAACCTAATCTAGTTAATGGACCCTACAAACACAAAGTCTGATTAATTTTAATTCAGCGTTAATTATAAGTGGTTTATATTAATTCAAAGGAACAAAAATGAAGTTAATGGTGTTTTTTAAGAGACGAAAGAGAAGGACAAATGATGGTAACAAAATTACTTCTTTTTCAACAAACAAAGATTTGCAAATTTAACATTCTTTAACCAACTTTTCTAACTAACTTTTCTCTCTAAGATCTTTCAAAATAAAAACTCAAAACTGAATTTCGCTCAACTGCGAGCTACTTAAATTCCTAAGTATTCAATAAAGAAATTAAGAAAGCACTCTTCTTCCTGAAGAAACAACTAACCTAACTACTTAACCAAACAAGAAATTGAAAACTTCTTATTTTTTTATGCTCCAAAATAAGAAACTTGAAAATGAATTATTTTCTTTTCTTCTAAACAAAGTAAAAAGGGGAAATTGAAGACAAGACGAGACCAAAAACCAACTTATGGTGTCCTATGGCTCGCAGAGAGTTACTGGAAATACTAAACAAGTTCATCAGAAAAACTCACAAAACTTGTCTCAAATCCTAATCAAGAAAACACAAGAAATATTGATAAAGAAAAAGCTAACTGTTGTTAGACCTGGGCCAAAGACTACATGAAACAGAGACCAGGGATAAATCAAGAAAACCCCTGAGAAATATGGCTTCATTTAGGGAAGAGGATGATTGCCTCATGTTTAAAAAAATATTTTCCTGACATAGGCATGCAACTGATACTTCAACAACCCGTGTATGTACCCGGGCTGTCCAAAGATAGGGTGCATATGTATGCATGCAGACCCACTAGAGGCTGCATACACCTCTGTGACTTCTCTAAAAAAGAAAAATTAGCAATCAAGCAAACCATGAAGGAAGTACTGGTATGGAACACCATAATCCATTAAAGGCACAGAAACTTACAGAAACTCAAGAAACAATAAATAAACCAATTAAAGACACCCAAAAACAAAAATCCCCTAAAAACCCTAGAGGTTCCCCAGTACGGTCGCCAATTGTGCTATAGTGGGAAAACCCCCCTATGGACTACACTAGGGTTCTAAAGTGCAGGAATATCTAACCGTCTAAAGTCTCCTACTTTTAACAACTATCCCAACAATACCCCACATTCATGTATAAAGTATAAAGTATAGGGATCCGGTAGTCTTACCTTAAAGTTCGCATCCGGTGTCGATCCCTTGGCGTCCAGTCATTTCTTGACTATAAATATCCTCCAAAGTCTGACCTGCATTCACCAAAAGAAAAAAGAAAAACTACGAACATGCATTCTATATATGGATTAGTGGGTTAGATGTCATAACAAAATGTAAATCAAATATCAAGATTGAACACATCATGTGGTGGGACGGAAAAAGTACTTGTTTATATTAATCTCACAAAGTCACTTATAAAATGAGATCGACTACTGCTCCTCGAACCCGGTCTTGGACTCCTCTTCACCAAGCTCCAACTTCTTTCACATATCCTTCTTCTCTCACACTTCTCTCTAGAGAATGGGAATAGGCTTATGGATGAGGAAAAAGGGGCAAGAATAGGGAATTCTGGCTCAAAAATCACAATGTGGCTACAAATTCTTGGGGCAAGGGGGGATTATGAAATGGGCAGAGTTTCATTGCTTTCATGATTCTCTTTGGAATGGGACCCCAACACCTTCTTTTATATGCCAAATATATAGTTATTCAGTTGGGTGATGGGCTATGGGCGGTCAATTGGTTAGGAAACTACCCAAAAGCTCATATTCCCTTGCAACTTTTTATTTTTTGAAACTTTTGTGGGTATACACATGCTGTAATGGTGCATATAGCATACGTACATGGGAAATAGTGATGCATATAGTGTACATACGTGGGTAGTAGTGGTGAAGGGTGCGTACATCTTCAAAAATTTGGTTTTTAAGGAGGGTTGTTCAGTTTTGGTGTGGAAAAAATAGTAAGTAAGATGGACTCGTGCTAGGTATGCATGTCTGGTGAAAATTAGGGTTATAACACTCAACCATTGATTACAGTAGACATGTGGTGAAATATCCCAAGGTTCGGATACTTGGTACTCCGAAGAATTTGAGTTGTAGGTTGCTTGAGTCAAGAACCCCTGAAGGTCAGAGTTAATCTCCACCATTGATAGAGAGGTGATACGTGGATGAAGGAGAGGACCTTCGATATTTAGGCACTCTGGGAGATCTTGGAGAGGTTCTTAGGAAATCCCTGAAGCTCGAAGCTACGAAGAAAATCATTTTCGATGATAGGGAAGGGATACGTGGAAACAGATCCTATAGTCCAGAGACTTGGCACTCTGGAAGAGTTGAGAGTGTGTATAGTCCAGAACTCGCAAAGCTCGAAGTCTAAGAGCTCTCATCGACCATTGATCTCAACCCTTGATCAATTTTAAACCACACGATCTCATATATAGTAATTATAACATAGAAAATCACTATCAAGGATTT